>BPLS01008005.1:0-16058 GCA_019656275.1 Rhododendron kiyosumense | reverse complement strand
TGAACATAATTGTAGTGTTGTAGTACTATTAAAATATGGCAATGAGTTAGGAAGAAGCTTACTTGCAATAATCACTTTGGCCCGAGAATGCTTACCTGCAACCATCTTGATTACTGTTGGGATCTATGCTTACCTACACTGCAGGAACATATTCCATATCCCTTGCAGCAAAGATGTCTTTATCGCTAAACCATTGGTAGTCAACCATGAATGCTTACCTGCAACCATCTTGATTACTGTTGGGATCTATGCTTCTTAGAGAGGCATTAATGAACTTAAGGGGAAGGCGGTATTGTGGTCTGGCAGCAGTTGAAGAATTAACGTTGCAAACCGAGACACAACCGGTTATAATGACTGCTTGACGAGTTACTGTTACAACCGATGCCTGTGAATCTATTGTACGAGTAATTATTCAGTACTCCTGGTGTATACTCCCTCCCCTCACATAACATGTGAGGCCTACGTATGGGTCCTGTGTATACCCACATGTTATGTGAGAGGAGGGAGTATACACCGGGGGTATTGAATAATTTTCCCTATTGTACATGTCAAAGAACGAAAACGGTGTCGCTAACAAGTTAACATCTTGACCGTCAGCTCTACCGGAACAATTGGAAGTGATAACCGGATTGTTAACTTGGACAGTCCCATTTAATAAAAGGTTTGGGTGGATTGAAAGAGTCATTGCAAGTTACTGCAAAACCATCAGCAATAGAGCAATTGGGTCCAATTCCAAAGGGGTAACAGATGTCAATGCTTTCGCATCTTTTTTGACAGCCAGGCTTTGCTAGAGAAGATTCTGCTGCTGATTCTGTTGTGGTTAGCCACAACAAGAAGATGATTTGAAACGTCTAAAAGGATGAGCGCATGCCTACACAGTACAGACATAGGAACAGATAGGAGACATCAGAACTGCAAATGAATGAGACGTTCGTGAGCTGTTCGGTGTTTAATTCCATAAAGTTTCGTTGGAGTTTGATTCATCTACTAAATAAACCAAACTTGATCTTCAATTTTAAGCTCGTTTAATAAATGAACCAAACCCAAACCTGATGTTCAAAAGAGAAAATTGATCAATTGAAAACACTCAAAACGTTCCACTTTGAAAAATTATTTATCAGCCAATATCTATCATCTTACTATAATCTTTCTAGTCGACCCACCCCAATATAAATCATTCCCATTGCCCTATGAATCTTTTTTCTGTGTTTAGTACTCCCCAAGTTCGTAGATCAAAATATTGTGTGCGCCAATGGATTTCTGATGGTATGACTGATTATCATCGAGACGGCGTGTTGGAGCAATCAGTAACCACGCGTTGAAGAAAAGTAAACAAGAACAAAACGCTCCCTCGATCCTAGTGCCTCTCTAGCTTGTCTGAAAATTAATGTTTCGATGATTCAAGATGAATTATTTGGATGGTCTTGCAATAACAAAATGGCTCCTAATCACAAACAAAAGAATCACAAGCAACACAATAGTTATAAAATGGTCCAGAGGCCGAGTTGAAGAACAATTCAAGCATACACAAAGCATTACAATGCTAAAATCCCTCAAAGCAGCAGCCTTTATTCTGTTGCACACTTTACAAACTACAAAGTGTGTTGGAGAGAGATGAACTTATTTCTAACTAGCCTTTGAATTACTTAGCACAAAAACTGTGTAGGAGCATCGATTATAGAGTACGTATGATACAAGACACCACAAAAGCAACAGAAATTATGATTACCAACACTTTATCATGTTTAGGACTCACAGTGAGCTAGAGGATTTGTCAAGCAACAGAGGTAATTCAATATTCATTGCGCGATAAGATGAACCTGTCGAAGTAGAAGCAGCCTCCTGAGGTCCAGTAAGGTCATCCTCAGTTGCATACTCAACGTTATCACAACTTTGTTTAACAGTGGCAGTTGCCCCATTTGACATTCTAATCCCATCCAACTCCATTACCACCTCTTTCATTGTCGGCCTGCTGCTTCCATTCAAGTACAAGCATCTTTTCGCGATATTGGCGACTGCCAAAATCTCTTTTTCTCCACCCTCTTTTGCAACTCGAGCATCGAGAATATCGTACAACCGGTTCTCCGTCATTGTCAATAGGAAGTATGCGGTTAGGCTTCCCACTTCATTAGACTCGTCTGACAAAATCGGTTTTTTTCCAGTAAGGAGCTCAACAAGTACCACCCCAAAGCTGTAAACATCACTCTTTTCTGTGAATTGGCTAGACTGGAAGTACTCTGGATCCAAGTAGCCAAAGGTACCCTGCACTGCCGTGGTCAAGTGAGTGTTATCAACAGAAATTGACCTTGAAATGCCAAAATCGGAGACTTTTGCTCTGAATTTTTCATCCAAGAGTATGTTTGCAGACTTGATGTCCCGATGGTAGATGGCGATGGAAGCTAATGAGTGAAGGTAAAATAGAGCTCCTGCAATATCTGTAGCGATCCGTAATCGCAAATTCCAGGTAAGAGGAAATTCTTCATTTTGTTCATGGAGACACTGGAAAAGGGTTCCATTAGGGATGAATTCATAAACCAGCATGGGAACTTCTGTCTCCAAACAACATCCAAATAGCTTAACAACATTTCTTATGTTTATTCGGGATAAAATGACCACCTCATTGATAAACTGCTCAAGTTTGCCTTCATCCAATGCTTTTGACTTTTTAATCGCTACGATTCTCCCATCTGTTAACATCCCCTTGTAAACAGTTCCTTGGCCTCCCTGGCCAAGGATTCGATTAGCATTGTAATTGTCTGTCGCCTTCTTCAACTCCTTCGATGTGAATAACTTGGTTGTCTCAAGATTACCTTGGTCTGATGATAATTGCTGCTCTAATAACAAACCACCATTTCGTTTGAAAAAATTTGCCTTGAGCTTTGCTTCCTTTCTTCTATTGACTTCCCGGTACAACCACCACATACAAATTAGTAGAAGTAATGCTCCAAGACTTGAGAAAGTACCAGCTGAATGTGAACAAAATAATAAGGCTCATTTAGCTGACTGTGCAAAGAAATAGAGAAAGTCTATCTTTTTTTTTTTAAATGGAAAAGTCCATCTTACTCATACAACGAAGCCGATGGATATAGAAGTGTTATCAGTTTTATCTTAGTTCTAATGACCATGTAACCATTATAAAACAGAAATTAACCTCTCTCTTATTATCGGCAAAACAAAAATTAACTTATCAAAGCACCATGTAATGTTTAGAAATCAGAAACCTAATTTTGTCTGGGTTTAATTAATGGAACCAAATGGAAACATACCATTTTCTTTTCAAGTCCTTGCAGCTTTTTCTTTTTCTCATCCAAAGTTTCTTCGTCCAATTCCTAGTAATCCAAGAACTTCTACTGAGGAAATAGTTGGCCCATACGGTTCAACCTTGGTTTATTGATATTTTTGGTCCCCAAAGTATTACGCGTGTTCCGTTTTAGTCCCCAACCTGCCAATTGTGCGAAATTGGTTCCCAACGTTTCAATTTTGCATTTAAAAGGTCCCTACTGTTAACTCCATAGCCTATTCCGTCAAAATGATTGAGATAATTACAAATATCACTCTTAAGATTTATAAGTATAATATCAATTAAGCCCCTACCCTATATCTATAAAGTTTATTCAAATTTATAAGATTCCTCTTGTTGAGACAAATCAATAATCCACAAAAAATAAATGAAAAAGTAAAAATTAAAAAATTTTGAATAAAGATGAAAGAGTAATCCAGCCTTTTGATTTCTCAAAAATAGGCCTTAATATATGTACGTTCTTTTTTTTATGCGCGTATGTATGTTTTTTTACTTTCTAACTCCTTTTATATATCTATGTATATACTATAGGAAAAATAAGGTAAATGACCCATTTTACAGTATATACATGTATATATACACACACAACGATAAAGGAAGGGATGAGAGAGAGGGGGGCCGGGCAATGTCGCGATAAGGGTGGAGTCAAACTTCGTTGGTTATGGGTTCAATGAGGTGGTGACTTGAATGGGTGGCTATGGTATAGGTTGAACTGGCAAAGGTGTTGGGTGATTGTAGCGGTAAGTGACTTACAAGCGATGGAGGTAAGTTGTGGCTGGAAAAGACAATTCTTTTTGGATTATTGTCGTAACTTATTGAAAAAAAAATTTACTTTCAGTGACAATTTTTTGTTTTTGGATTCCTCGATGAATCAATAATCCAAAAAAATGACGCAAATATGAAAAAGATTTGAATAAACTTTATAGAAATAGGATAGGGGCTTAACTGATATTCAGTTATAAACAAAGCATTCCTCCTTTCTCCAGATTAATTGTGAAACCCAGTTCATCAAAGGAAAACAACACCATTCCCACTACTTGTTAAGATCAAGAAATAGCAATCGTTGTCAAACCAAACCTAACCAAGTCGAGCCTTAGATACCAATCATGACCAATAAGTCAAAAAAACCAGTAATATCTTAATTGTAGGGCAATAGACGAAGATGTTAGAATTTCAACGCCTGTATTTACCTGATATTGGCCAAGATTGTCGAAACACCCACTCATTCTTATGAAATGATCGAGATTGCGTGATAAGCTCTATCCAAAATACTTATGATACTGCTATGTCAAACTAGCTAGCAACCATATTGTGCATGACTTTACCAACAGAGAATTGAATCTGAAGCACGTTTTTATGTACTAGGCAATTAAGTATGTAAGTACCTAGAGATAACTTGACCACTGAAATTTGTGAGGCCTGATCACGAGTGCATCCACGTCTGTCGCTTCTTCCATCTCCAAAGTAACGAGGATTACAAGAACAATTAAAACTTCCTGGAGTATTCGTGCAAGTTGCATTTCCATCACAATCATTAAGGTTGGGATCTTCGCATTCATTAATATCTGCCAATCAATCATTAAGAAATATATTAATTGGTACACTAATCTCTGGGTCTTCTTTATTTTTTTAATTATGAGTTTAGCACATAGCATATAATGAGTTGGAAAAACAAAAGCAACATAAACAACAACAGACCTGTGCATCCAGGACTGAGATAAGGATTGCCCTTGAAACCATATTTGCAACTGCAAAAATATCCTCCTAAGCCACTCTCCGTATTATCAGTACACAAAGTATTATTGGGGTTGCACAAATATGTATTTGAGTTATTGGCTATAGCACAACTTTGGTTTCCAATTGCAAAATCGAGTACTATGGGTACTCGGTATCCAAAAGTGGGGTCCGAAAAATCTGATAGGCTACGGAAATTAAAGCTATTCTGTTCTCCCACAAACGCATAGCTACAATTGGCATATGACCAAACCTGTAACAAGCATAAGAACAAGACAGAAGAGAATGACTTTTCAAGTGGTTATGATCTTAAGAACAAGATCGGAAAAAGGAGAAAACGGTGCAACTTCTGTTCAAAGGGATGGAACGTCCAATTTTACCCAATTTTGAGCCAGGGACAATCAAAATCGTTGATTTGTTAAAGCTTGCCAAGATCATCAAGAAACATTTATTACGTAGTCATATTAATTGGTATTCAATCAAGTCTCCATCCATAATTCCTAAAGCCCAGTTTCACTAAGTGTATTATTATTTAAGTACTTATTTTTCTTTACGAGATATGTTATTCTCTCATAATGCATCATATTTAATTTAAAAAATAATTAAGTACTTATTTTTCAAGTAAGTACTTAATTTAGTTAGCGGAGACATATATCAAAAGAATGCAGAACAAGACAAAGTAGACAGTGCAATACCTTTCAGAGACTAGAGAAAACCTTCGTTGCCGAAAAGTTATGGGAGGTGCATGGGATCCTTCACCTAACAGCCTATGTGCCCAAAAATTGAATTTTTTTAGCCTTTTGGTATTGAATTCGATTCCTTGGGTTATGGTTTTCAACAAATATAATGGTGGAGCAAGGTTTATTTCCCTTCGCTAGCTTTATAAAATTTTTCATTCAAAAATATACATAAAAGTCCTTAATTCTACTTTCTCTCGGTAAAATTAGCCAACTACAATACACATATCATCTCGTGAAATCTTTCATGTTTTCTCTTGTTTCATTCATAATCTCATTGCTTTAAATTCAATCCAAAACTTATTTGAAAATCTAACATGACTGTTACGTTTTGGTCTGTAGTTATTCAGTGCTCCTGTGGTATGGGGCACTACCGTGATACTCTCCGCATTCATACACAAGTTTGTAGTTGTACGCAATGGCGGAGGTAGTATGGGACAAGCGGGGGCACGGCCCCAAATTTCTTTTTTATTATTATTTAAATTCAAAACTTAAAAATGCATGGCTGTTGGAGTACCCAATTACTGGTGGTAAGAAACTGATTTTTTTTAATGATTTTCGTAATTGCTCCTTCTGTTCCATTTTGTTAACTTGTTCATTATTCTTTTTGCCTTTTTTGTGTCTATAGCGTACGTCTTTCCATATGATATATAAAAAAAATATGTAAGATGAATCTTATGTGATAAGTTTCAATTTGTTCTATAATGCAAAGTTGTCGAAATTAGTAAAAAAATATTATAGATTGAAATATATGTGCAGTAGACACAATAGAGATAAAAAGAATAATGGACAAGCAAAATAGAACAGATGGAGTATTTTTCATGTGTTGGTTTTCAAAAAAATAATACACAAGTCCAAACCTCGCTATGATCTGCAAGGCTAATAAGGGAAACGTTGTACGCCTTCTGCCCCTTTGGAATATCAGTCTGGCAGCAACCAATACCGGTACAATTTGCAACAAACATGTCCGTGCTGTTGGAGCATTGGGACCCACATCCAATAACGAGGGTCCCACCTAGACTAGACGCCTTGATTTCTCCAAAGTCATTACAACCGACGACTGTCAATTTATTCGCCGTGTCCGAAAACGTGTATGGCCAGGCCAGCGGCAACGAGCCCCAGGCATAGAAAGCACTCGTCACGTTCCCGGTCTGGTTGTAGCACCTCGAAGCGACAAAGTTTCGGACCCGGACTTGGGTTGGTGAGATGGATAGGGCCTCGAGCCCGCCCAAGAAGGGCTTCGAAGTGCTGCAGTTGATTTGGAAGTGCGAATCGAAGGAGCAGGCAACACCTATGCCGAACGGGTAAGGGACGCTTAGGTTTCCGCATTCAAGTGGGCAGCTGGGCTGCTTGGTGACGAAGAAGCTGTTGTAGGTTACGTTGACGATGTTGGCGGTTATGTTTTTTCCCAGTGTGGGTTGTGCTAATAGGAGGAGCCATGAAAGAAACAAGAGTAGTACTGCATGGACATACATGTTTAAGGATGGACACATAGTGTTGGATGTGTCTATCTCTCTCTCCCATGATATATATATATATATAAACACAAGTGGAAAGCTATGAATCTTGATCTCCATATAAAAAAGAAGGTTATTTTAGTTCAAGGAACGACATAACTCCATTCTAATTTGAGTTCCGAAACCGAGGAGGTGGTTCTTCCCCACTTTCCTGAAAATTCATTTTTGGTTAATTTACAGTGCAATCACCTCCCCTTTAGTTTAAGAAACCTTGATATTCCTACGGAAATATATATGCCTTCAAACTTAGTCTAAATTGCATTTGTTCTGCCCCGACTGCTACAAAGAATCAAACAAATATTATTTATATATTTAGTAATATTCCTATAATTTAGAAATACGTATGACATTTGTATCAAATCATTGTAATGTTGACCAGATTGAGTAGTTATTTTGGGGCATCATCGAGTCTGTCACATGGTACTCGAACTCCCTTTAAGTACCACACAATTCTATGAGGTTCATATGCTAATTCATAAATTCCTTAGGAATGTTTATTATAAATGAATATGCATCACTTGGCGATCTCAGAAGCAGTCAATAAATATTTTTAAGAAGGCTGCGTCTGGGAGGAAACAAAGGAATTTCTCCGCATGTCAATTTTGATTTCTCGCAGGCGATACCTCAGATTATTTGACTAATTAACTACTAGGGGCAAAACTTGCAGGAGAGTGTTTTTTTCACGGAACCATCCTGAATAAGATCCTGTTCACGGAGCTATTCAATCTCACGCGTCCATTTCGGTTTTGGACGGTCCAGATTTTAATAAAAAATTTCCAGGGAAAAGTTAATCACAATCAATTATTACTGGTCATAATTGGTTTTCAATCCGGATCATCCAAAAACACTTTAGACGGTCGCGATTGAGCTCCGTAACTTCTTATTTTCTCAAACTTGCAGATATAGGGGAATTCAATGGTCGAGATTTGAAAGAAAAAATAATTCTAAGGACTTTGAAATTATTTACTTTATTGCTTGATCATATGTTGCAACAGTTCAATGTTACAACATATTGACTTAGATCAACTTGCGTATGTAACACAGGAAAACAGATTGCTCAAGCCTCAAAGTAAGCTCGAATATTGACTTAGATGTAATTTCCTGTGACAAGTGAAATTAACTTGACCGCTTCTGCAAGTCGATGGTCAAATTTTCAAGTCATCGATTAGTTACTTAATTAGATCAGCTTATCAGCAATTCTAAGCATATTGAATAGCTAGGGTGAGATATTATTGGGAATGGAGAGCTTTTAAATAGATCAACTTGTAAGACTAAATTTTAATTTAGTCATTGTGATGGCCCACATATTTTATATGGCACATATTGATTATGAGTTTAATAGGATTCTCCATATCTTATTTTATTCTATTAGTCAAATGGAGAAGTTGTTTCCTAAATACGCTATACTTTGATGGGAAGTTAGTATCAATGTTTAATAAGGAAACTGGTCCTCTCTCTGCCTATAAAAGAGCGTTTAGGGTTCCATCAAATTAACGTGATATACTAAACAGTTAGAATGAAGGCAAGAGAGAGAAACCTGCTTTCCACCTAGGGCTTAATGCTCTAGCAATATTATAGTTGATTCAATTAATCACTTACTGGATCGTTCAAGTTCCGCATAAATGGATCCGGGTACGCCTTTCTTGATTCTATGTTTTCCTGCTTAATGATTGTACTGTGATGATCATGATAGTTCTAGATCCTGGCATAACGTAAGGTGTTAATTATTTAACACCATAAAGAATAAAACTTACATGTGGTATCAGAGCATTAGGTTAATGAACGTCATGCTTATCCATTACCGAATTAATGAAGTATATTATTTATTCATTATTACGGATTAGATTGCCACTGCTGAGCCGATTAATCTTTATTTAAGTAGTTAATCGGGCGTGTTGAATTTTATGCATATGCAGTGTCTTTAACGATGTTGTTTTGCCGGTTTTCCGTTGGTGAGATTGGTATCAATTGATTGTGCACAGCAGCCATAACTGCATGCAGATTTTATTCCGTTTTGGACCGAAATTGGATTTAATCTCGTCGATCGGTGGCAATTGGTACCTGTTTTTTTTTTACAAGGAGAATGAGAGATGATGAATGGAACCAATAACGATTTGGACTATAATGGCTTTACCGAAACCTCCTGATGTTATGTATGGTTTTGGATAATATAGATGGTTATGACTTATAATGATTTTATGTCTACATGTACCATGGCCATGAATAGTTAGTGCGGCTGTGAATTTCAAAGGAATTGAATTTCTATTCCCTAATTTATCACTATCATGTAGGCGTGTAATGTTTCATCAATGTTTTCAAATTGATAATGACATTGTACACCACTCTCACTCTTGCTGTTTGCCTATTACGTGATGAATATGTAGAATTTATGGATTATCATCATGAGGGACTGTGAATAATTTATTTTTATTCACTTAACGATCATAAAAATTATTGTTTGACTAGTTATCTACGTTATGATAGATTTGATAATCATAATGGTTCGTAGATATCAAGTCATGTTAGAAATTTATTTGTGAAAATTTTATTATTCACCTTATGTCCTTAAAAAGAAAGTTATTGATTTGAATCTATATTACGAAAGATTTGGTAGTCACCAAAGTGACCCGATCATGATGACTCATAGATATCAAATCATATTTTGGAATTATGAATGATATAAGATTCACCAAATGTTTGTGAAAAGTCACTATTTTGATTTAACTCTATATAATGATACGGTTTGGTTGTCGCAAAAGCGATCCAACTGGCATGTTGGTAGATGTTAATCAAATTATGAAATTGTAATACCTATTATGATCAGGTGTTAAAATAGTGATATTTTTGTTTAAATCACCTAATGTTCATGCAAAGGTCATTATCTTGATTGAAATCTGTATTAAGACACAGTTCGATAGTCACCAAAGTGGCCCAATTGGAATGTTTCATAGATTTCAATTAAATTAATGAAACTTAACACTTATTTTATTTGATATTTATATTATGATACGGTTTGGTAGTCACCAAAGTGGCCCAACTGGAATGATTCATAAATATCAAGTTATATATGAAACTTATTCCCATTTTTAAGTGTTAAGAATAATGACTTTGCAAATCGCAGTTCTCTAGTTGCATGGATATTAGGTAGGCCCAAAGGTGCACCACTTCTAAGTAATTAGTGAATTGGAATAGGATAATTTATAAGTATTCATAATTGAGATTGGATTTGGATACTCAAAGGTAACAAACTTACTTAATTATGAATCCTTATCGATTAGTCCTATTGGTGAAAGGGAATCACCATAACAGTTAATGGTGTAACATTAGATGAACCCAAAGGCAGATCACCGTTGCACTATATATTATTTTTTGGACAAATTTTATTTTGTCAATTTATTGATAACTTAAAGCATTATGCATGTAGTGAGCATATATTATGTGTGCATTGTCAATATATTTGTTTCACATTCACATGCTTGGTCTATTTCGTTTTAAATTTAAATGAAAAGGACAAGATTAGTTTTATTTTTAAACTAGATCTTGATAAAGTATTAATTCTTGAGAAATTCTTCTATTTGTTTTTCAAATTGAGAATTGCAAAATAATTTTATTTTTATTTTGATAAAGTTTAAATGAAATAGAATAGACTAAGCCTTATGTGCACATGAATGTTTAAGGTGAGCACTATTATGTTCATTGTGCTTAGAATGCTTGAGGATACCATTGAAATATAATATTTAGTCTACTCAACTAAAGTATTTGAGAATTAAAGTAAAGGAAGCCTAAATGGGACATGAAGTTGGCATTATGTAGTGCCAATGAGTCTACTAATGTTTTGGACTTGAAACAATGTAAAGGCATTGATATATGTCCCTTCTGTAATAGTTGAGGCATTATTATAAAGGTTCGCCATAAACATAGGAAATGATTCGAAAAGGGAAAATGGTTATTAATCTTGTATGTTTCGAATCAAACCTAGATAATTGAAGTCCCATCAACTATGAAGTGTTTTAATTATGAGCTACTACTTATGTTTATAACCAAGATGCAGAGACATTTGAAGTTATTGAAAACATAAGTCCATTGAGTTCTAAAAAATTGGATTACAGTTTTTATTAAAAGGGCTTTATGACTTATCGTCTGTTTATTTAAGAGTTGGTCATCATTTTGTGGTTTCTATAATGTTTACAAATTTAGTTTCCTTTGTTCGAACTAAATTTTATTGTTATGTCTTTTAAGTTTCGAAACCAAATTTTATGGTGATTAAAAAATACCAATTATTGTCTTATGGTATTTTATTATGTTTGAATGAATTAAAGTTTGATGACCATTTTATTAAGAACTCTCCTTATGCTGCATCATAATGTTAGGTTGGTTAGTAGCCTCATGAATGGAAATTACTTCATCTTGTGACATTGACGATTGAAACTATGTTTCAATTAAACGTATTGTAAGATTAATAGATGACAAAAATTTTATTAATCTCTTATGTGTGTGATTTGCATTAAGTACAAGCAAATCATTTTCAGTAAGGAGTAAGTCACAAGAAATTATAGGCTTCTTAAAGTTATTTATATAGACGTAAGAAATTTTATCGAATAGACCTATTTTATCACTTATAGATGACTTTTCCTATTATGTTAGTTCTATTTCATAAAGATCTCAATCAATAAATGCTAAAGTGTATGTTATTGAGATAGAAAGGCAAATAGAAAATAATGTAAAAGTCATGAGGTATGACATAGGTGATGAATATTATGACAGGTCTGTTTTATTTAACATAATGTGATAGCTGAAAGGTAATCGTACATTATTGGATATGGTTAGAAGTATGTCTGTGATTCCGAAATATCCATTATGTGGTGGATAGATACTTCTAAGCCTACTGCATTTATGTGAATCAGGTTTCTAGTAAGACAGTTTCAAATATTTCTTTTGAACTATGGATAGGAAGGAATCTGAACTTAGGACACTTGAACGTTTAAAGTTGTCCAACAGAGGCTAGAATTTTTAATTCACATGAAAGGAATTTGAATTTTCGAATGAGCTATGGTGACCTTATTGGTTACTCTAGAAAATTCAAAAAGGTATAGGTTTTACTATTTAACCATTGAACGACAATTATAGAAATCGGTCATTCAAATTCATTAGGAATGGTGAAATCAGTGGGAGTAATAAACCATGGAATGTGGTCACATAAAAGTTAGGGTATAAGTGTCTTTACCCATAACTTACAATGATGTTGTTCTTACCGTTGTTAAACAATAGAATGATTTAGAACAACAAAGTAAGTTTTCAATCACTCCATAATGAGATTAACACCAATGAAGAAATTATAGAACAATCAAGGAAGAAAGCATTAAGAATATCTCGAAGGCACATGAGATTGGCTATTTGTATGATTATTTGATTTGCCTATAAGAATGTGTTATGATCCGATTTTATTTTTACAAACCGCATAAAGCGATAATTTTACTAAATGGATCGATGCCATGAATAATGAGTTGAACCAATGGAACATAATGAAGTTTGAAATTTCGTTGAATTGTCATAAGGATACAAGAAAGTATGTTGTAAGTGGGTTTTCAAGACTATTTTTGACTTAGAGGGCAATATAGAACGATATAAAGTCAAACTTGTATACAAGGATTACACTCAGAAAGGAGGCATAATTTTATGGAGCCCTTCTCTCTTGTATCCGAGAAGGACTTGTTGAAAAATTATTGTGGCGTTGGTAGGTAACTCTTTATGGTAACTCTTTATGTTTAGGAGTTATGTTTGGACGTCAAAATAAGCTTTTGAATGAAAGCTTAGATGATGGAGTCTATATGAATCAACTTAAGGTTTCTCAATTTAAGTAAAAGAGCACTTTAATACAAATCTAGGAAGTTAACTTATGGATGTAAATAAGTTCCCTGCCATTGGTTATTTATGTTTACTATTACCATTGGTTTTCTTTGGAAAAAAAAAATACTATTGATTAGTGTATATATCCAAAGAGTAGTGGGAGTAAATTTATATTTTTGATTTGTATGCTGATGGTGTTTTGCTTGCTATATTGATATTTAGTGTTTGCACTTAAAAAGTTTTTCTCATGAATTTTTAAACTAAAGATTATATGCTCACATTGAGGAAGTCTGATAATCTTGAGTTTATTAGCTGCTCAGATTCAGATTTTGTTTGAAGTTTTGGTAGTAGAAAGTTTCCTTTTGATTAGTTGTTCCTATTATGTGAAGGAGCAAACAAAAGTTTTAACGTAGCTATCATTACTTCATCAATTATGTTGGTTGAATTGTGGGATTCTTTGAGACCATACTTCATGAATAGATGTTGGGAAATTTATTTTAGGACTTGGGGTTGTCGACACCATTACCAAGTTGCTAAGAGTTTATGATTCCGCAATTATTTTCTTTTCTAAGAAAAATTCAGAAACAAAAGTGTCACTAAAGGCATAAGCACAAAACTTATGATTGCAGATCTACTTATGAAGGGGTTAACGCAAGGACGTTTAAGAAATATGCTAATTGAATGAGTCTAGCATACCTCATAATAGTTGTAACTTATGGACTGCAATATGATGACAATAGTGTTCGATACTTTGAGAGATTTCAATTAAGTGTTTCTGATAATTTCCTGTAATGTATAATGTATGTACATGCATGTGAATGATTAATGATTACAGGAATAGTCTTTGACAATAGACATTATTGTTGGACCTTATGAAAATGCTTCTCACTTAAAGACTATGTTAAATAGTTTGCTAGTGATTGTGGTACATGGAAGGGACTACGTCATCGTGATGTAGAACCGCCATGACTCGCACTAGTGGGTTATTTAATAATAGTATTATGATTGTGATCAAATTCAGAAGAACTTGATATGGACTTATGGCGCGCCTTATGTTTACCTTGTTAAACTCTACTTAAGTTATCATATGGGCCAAGTGGGAGAATGTAAGACTAAATTTTAATTTAGTCATTGTGATGGCCCACATATTTTATATGGCACATATTGATTATGAGTTTAATAGGATTCTCCATATCTTATTTTATTCTATTGGTCAAATGGAGAAGTTGTTTCCTAAATACGCTATACTTTGATGGGAAGTTAGTATCAATGTTTAATAAGGAAACTGGTCCTCTCTCTGCCTATAAAAGAGCATTTAGGGTTCCATCAAATTAACGTGATATACTAAACAGTTAGAATGAAGGCAAGAGAGAGAAACCTGCTTTCCACCTAGGGCTTAATGCTCTAGCAATATTATAGTTGATTCAATTAATCACTTACTGGATCGTTCAAGTTCCGCATAAATGGATCCGGCACTACTACAAAATGGCATAAAGATCACGGTTCAGAAACTAAGAAGATCTCACTTTTTGAAAAAGCGCAATAAAATGTTATGGACTATAGTTTTAATCTCAGTTATATGAAAAAACTGAGATAGAAAGATTTTTTAATCCCAGTAATCTAAAAAGTGAGATTATAACTTAAAGAATAGATCTCATTTTTGAAAAATTGAGATTATTTATGAAAGAATATATCTCGTTTCAGAAAAAATTGAGATGGAAGGATTTTTTAATCTTAGTAATATAAAAGTGAGAATATAACTTAAAGAATAGATCTCGTTTTCGAAAAACTGAGATAAAAAGAACCTTTAATCTCAGTCATCTAAAAACTGAGTTGTAAGTTAGAGAATACATCACATTTTTTTTTATTTGGATTGCAATGAAAACTCTTGTATAGGAAAAGTTGAAGACCGCTTACCCCTTAATAGACTCTGCGCGCGATACAACTAAATAAATGTCACGATCGACTTCCAAAATTCCGTCCTCTAACCTCATTCGTCTCTCTCACTCTCAACCATTCTACAAAAAAGATTTCGGCGCCAAATGGGGCACATTCTGCAATGAAAATATATTTCGTTGCTTAATCGGTACCTTTGATGACAAAATTTATGAAAGTTGGGGTTTTGTCGCCAAATGTATTTTGAGTATAACTCTAGACTCAAAATTCTGATTGAGATAATTCAAATTGAGTTTGAACAATAACACAAAGGGCTACAACTTTCATGTTTATCAAAATTGCTAATTTTAATATTTAAAGGTTCAAAATGACATTCGAAATATATTTTAATGTTAAACGCATATGTTATATATTAAATATTTCAATTACATATTGAAAAGTGTGTGTGGTGCAGTTGGTTGAAGCTTCTATACAAAACTTAGGAGACTTGGGTTCAAAACCCCACAAGACAAAATATAGTGGGATTTTTTTCCCTTTTTTCCCTTAGGAAATCGCCACTTTTAACCTCGGTTTTTTCGAAAATTGAGATTATTTCTCTCTAAACAACCACGGTTTTATAATAAAACTGAGATGTAAAGTTGTTAAAGGTCACGGTTTTGTCATTTTTAATCACAAATTTTAATTTTTAGTCACGGTTTTAATGAGTTTTAATCACAGTTTTATCACGTGGTTAAAAGATATGGACTTTTAGTTACACACCTTGATAGATCACGGTATTGAATGCGAGATTAAAAGTGAAAGATTACACCAAATGACCGAGATCTTAATCTATTTTTGTAGTAGTGCGGGTACGCCTTTCTAGATTCTATGTTTTCCTGCTTAATGATTGTACTGTGATGATCATGATAGTTCTAGATCCTGACATAACGTAAGGTGTTAATTATTTAACACCATAAAGAATAAAACTTACACAACTTGCTTTTTCCAGTTGTAATAATTTAAGACAATGATGTGATAATGTATGAG
>BPLS01008002.1:0-12616 GCA_019656275.1 Rhododendron kiyosumense | reverse complement strand
TATATATATATAGAGAGAGAGAGAGAGAGAGAGAGAGAGAGAGAGAGAGAGAGAGAGAGTTGGTATTCTGGCATTTTCTATTTTTCGGATCAAGTAAATTAACAGATATGTATTTCAGTTTGACAAAAAAAAAAAAAAAAACCAGATAAGAGGGGAAAACTCACGAGGGACAAGGGAATCCGAAGTCTGGAGTAGTTCCCTAGCAGCCACTTGAAAAGCCAAGAGGAGGGTACAGATCAAAAGGATTTTCCAAACCACAAAAAGCATTTTTAAAGCCATTTTTCCTGGCCTCAAGCATAAGGACAGGGGATATATAGGGCTCATGTCTTTTAATAGCACCAATAATACAACGAAGACTTGGGCCACAAGAAAACTTCAAAGACAGGGTCCTCTCCCCTTCTCTCTCTAGATTTCAAAAATTTGGGCCACAGGAAAACTTCAAAGACAAGGTCCTCTCCCGTTCTCTCTCTAAAAACTATACCTCTCCCCTTCTCTCTAGCTTTCAAAATTAAGGGTTTCCTGTGGGCGGGGAGGCGCTGCCGCCTCCCCCCTTTCCCTTATGAAAAATGATCGGCATGGTAACGAGACAGCTGGAGGTGGCGGTGCTAGTGGACGAAGCTGGGGTACTTATGGCTCTTGACATCTGGGGTTCCTCTGATCGTTTATGGATGCCAATTTGGCGGTTACTTGGCTGTCAATTTTGGGAATACTAGACGGCTACAAGGGCAACGTCGGTAAAGGTTTTCTGGTTCCCTTGTCTCTTTCCTTCTCCCTCCTTTTTTTTCCGACCCTCTCTCACATTGTGCCTTGTTCCGTCTTTCCTCACCTCCTTCTCCTCCGTTCTTCTCCTGATCTCATTCTACCAATTTCTCTGTTTGTTTCCCCCTTCTGGTTTTGTGTTGGGTTTACAGGGCTTTTGCCTAACGGCTTGGCGGTCTGCAATGGTGTTCAGTTGGATGGCGTGGCTCCCGTCTGCTCGGCCGTTGCAGTTTTTGCTTAATTGTTAAGGTGAGATTCCGAGACAGTGGGTGGTGGCCGTTGTTTTACTTCCTCGTGGAGGTGTGTCTGTGGTGGCATGGTGGTGCGTGGAGGTTGTGATCTGACTTTAGTTCTGGCAGTTGCTGTCTGATCCTAGCGGTTGGGGGTGGTCGGCGGCGGGTTGGAAGGTGCTCTATTTTTAGTGTGTTTAGGTTTAGGGTTTTTTTTGGGCTTGCCTTTTGGCTGGGCCAAGCTCATTTTGGTGGGTTAGATTTCTTTACGTACTTAATTGTAAGATTTGGGCTGCCATATGATGTTTTGGGCTCTATTTGTGTTATATGGGCTTTGTAGGCCTTTAGGTGTTGAGGGTTTTGTCTCAAAAGTGTGTTTGGGTTTTGTCCCATCTAAATGTATTTTTCAACTATTGATTGGAATCTCATTTCCATTAATGAATGTTACTTTTTGCCGATAAAAAAGTAAAAGTAAAAGAAAGAAAACTTCAAACGTTGTGTTTGGTAGGGAATTTAGTTTAATTTAGTTTTGGTAATGAGTGAAGAGAGAAATAGAGTAATGATTGAAGATAGAAGTAATGATTGGAGAGAGATAGAGAGAGATGAGAAAGTAATAATTGGAAAAATAGAGTAATGATTAGAGAAAAAAATAGGGTAATGATTGAAAACAAAATAAAAACAAAAAGGGTAAATTTCACTGACCTCCCCTCAGGTTTCTGACAAAGACAGATACCTCCCCTCACGTTTCTGAAATTGCACTGTCCTCCCCTCTGCTTCTATTGTCTGTTGCACTTTACCCCAACCAAACGGTTGCCGTTACGGAAAGCAACTAACGGTGATGAGGTCAGCATGGAACATATAAATTAAATGTTGAAAAATTAAGTGTTCCAAATTTCAATCCGTTTGAATGGGTGAGAAGATAATATTTTTTTTATCATTTAATTCTAAAGGGTCATAATTAAATTTTGACTATAGGACTCTCGTTGATTAGTCCTAAGAAAGTCGTAGAATCAAATATCTCTTAGGACTAACCAACGAGAGCCCTAGAGTCAAAATTTAATTATGACCCTTTAGAATTAAATGATCAGAAAAATAAATATTCTCACCCATTCAAACGGATTGAAATTTGGGACACTTAATTTTTCAACCTTTAGTTTATATATTAAAAAAATATGGTTAAAAAATTAAGTGCTCCAAATTTCAATCCGTTTGAACCGATAGAAAGATTTTATTTTTCTGATCATTTTATCCTAAATGGTCATAATTAAATTTTGACTCTAGGACTCTCGTTGATTAGCCTTAAGAAAGTCGGACAATCAAATATCTTAGAACTAACCAACGAGAGTCCTAGAGTCAAAGTTTAACTATGACCATTTTGGATAAAATGATCAGAAAAATAAAATCTTTCTATCAGTTCAAACGGATTAAAATTTGGAGTACTTAATTTTTTAACCATTTTTTTTAATACTTATATAAACTGCAGGTTAAAAAATTAATTGTTCCAAATTTCAATCCGTTTGAATGGGTGAGAAGATTTTATTTTTTTGATCATTTAATTCTAAAGGGTCATAATTAAATTTTCACTCTAGTACTCTCATTGGTTAGTCCTAAAATATTTGATTGTCCGACTTTCTTAGGGCTAATCAACGAAAGTCCTAGAGTCAAAATTTAATTATAATAATTTAGGATAAAATGATCAGAAAAATAAAATCTTTCTATCAGTTCAAGCGGATTGAAATTTGGAGCACTTAATTTTTTAACCATATTTTTTAATATATAAACTAAAGGGTGAAAAATTAAGTGTTCCAAATTTCAATCCGTTTGATGGGTGAGAAGATTTTATTTTTCTGATCATTTAATTCTAAAGGGTCATAATTAAATTTTGACTCTAAGGCTCTCTTTGGTTAGTCCTAAGAGATATTTGATTCATTTTATTCATTATAAGTACATGGGCATAAAAGTAAAATCAAGTTTTCTGTTAACCGGCGTTACCCGACAAGAAGCAGAGGGGAGGACAGTGCAATTTCAGAAACGTGAGGGGAGGTATCTGTCTTTGTCAGAAACCTGAGGGGAGGTCAGTGAAATTTACCCAAACAAAAACTAAACGGTTAACCGAACAAAAGTGACCGGTCTTTTTAGGCGAGGGATATAGTGGAAGGGGTCAAATGGTATAACAAGAGCAGACTAGGTGGGAGATATTAAAGACGGTACATCCCAGGCAGCAAATTATATAATGATAAAGAGAGTACATCTTGGGCCACAAGAAGAATTTTACATCCATTCTTATATCGTATCTCACAAGTCATGTATCTTACAAGTTATGGTGGGACCCTCTCAATAGTTTTGTTGGCACTGTATTCACTTGTGAGAAATAATGTAAAAATAGATGTATGATATATGTAAGAATAGATGTATGAACTTGGATACGAACCGACCCCTCGTTTCTGGATGGTTTTCTTTGTTGGACGTGTCCTATATATGCATTGCAAATGCGAAATAACTTCATCGAACTGTTGAAAATCTCATATAATTTTGGCTTTTCTTTACTTGGTGAAGCATTAATGAGAAGGATTTGGCTTCTTTGCAATTTGAGATTGGACTGAAAAGCATTTTTAATGGTTCAAATTTGTTGAAAAACGAATATAGCAAGTAAAAGTCTAATCTAGTCACTAAGAGTTTATTATTTTTTACCGAATTGTGTGTGTATAACAAATTTGAATCCTTGATCATGAAAAAGACGGTTAAGATGCGACTGCTTTCTGCAATCTTGGTTTGAACTGCAACGTGTGTTTCTGTCCATTTTTGACATAAGTGATCTTGCCTCAATAGTTTTGATATTTGTGCCTTAAAATAGAGTATTTTTTTACAAGGCAATCACGCTAAGTTATTGGTTAGGTAGATTGACTTTGAATAATAACCACACCACGGGTTCATGGTTGAAAATTCTCTAGATTCATTGCAGAATAAAATATATTTGCTATTCAAGGACAATGTAAAAGTAGTAGATTCGTTATAGGACCGGAAAGGAAACAATAACCAGAACAAAACCGGATTTGATTAAGTGGGCATGAAAAATAATTTAAAGGCTTGTTTTTAAGAAGTCACAAATTCGAATCCTATAAGGGTCAAATTAACATTCCGAACAACCAAAGCTTCGATTTCCCTTGTGGTGTTATTTGCTTTGCCAAGAGTTCGAGCCGTGGTACACACTCACACCAAAAAAACTATATATATATTTCAAACATTGGGGCCATTGAAAAATTGCCTAGCTGTTAGTTTTAGGGCCCCACAAATAATTGAGCTGTGCACAAATTGGTCCGAAAATCTGTTATTAGAAAAAAT
Source organism: Rhododendron kiyosumense (assembly GCA_019656275.1). NCBI lineage: Eukaryota > Viridiplantae > Streptophyta > Magnoliopsida > Ericales > Ericaceae > Rhododendron > Rhododendron kiyosumense. The sequence goes on along the minus strand of BPLS01008002.1, from coordinate 8,285 downwards.
AAAGGACGAAAAATGGAACAATATGCCATATCTTTCTCACTCCGGAAATTCACCTTAACTTCATATCTTTTTATTCATTGTCATATTTTTTCATATATATATATATGGGACCGGTTCCCCTCACACAATGTTTAACACAAATTTGACACAAGATCTCAGCCGTTGAAAACAAGGGCTGAGATTAGAACTCTCTATCTTCACAATCTCCATCACCTCACAGGATTCCTCCCTCTCCCCTTCCCCACAACGTTTTTGCAGTAGGGCCAGAACCGTGGCGACCACTTCTCCCTTCTCCGGCCACTGCCAGACCCATCTCTGGCCATCCCCTACTCCGGTGACTCTCTCTCTCTCTCTCTCTCTCTCTCCTACCAGGCCTCAATTCCTGAATGAGGATCCACAACCCATATTGCAGAAAAATTACTTCGAATGCCTCCACCGTAATCAAACTAATCTTATCCACAGTTACAAAAAAAATTACTTAGCTACTTGGTTTCTATTGGGACGGTTTGCTGTACCTCGTGGTCGGAATCATCGCCTGAGTCGGGCTACGAATCGGACTCGGAAGGATTTTTATTTGGGATTTGAACATCGTTCATCACTTCGTCGGTGGGTTGAGGGTCCGAAGGAACTCTGTATTTAAATGTCGAATTTTGGGAAGGAGAAATATGGGGCGGGTACGAGAGAGAGAGTTTGTTTTGCCGGAGAAGGGGAGCTGGAAATTGCGCGCCGGAGGTGGTTGTAATTTATCAAACATTTTTCCCCCCTCTTGTTCAAACAGATATGAAGGATAGGGAGCTTGTTGTTGCCCTTAACAAACAACCATGATCTATATCTCACTAACCCAATATTACGGTTGATATATTTGAGATCAAGATCAGCTGGGATGTCCAATTCTTCGACAACGGGAATTTCATCGCAAAAGCTGAAATCCAGTTGAGACAGTGTACGAGTACGAAGGGGACGCCCTAAACGGGGAGGGGAAGGGAATCTCTCGATTAATAACTTCTCATCTAGTGTTTGGTTTGGAGTATTGTTTGTAATAAGGATGAGAAATTGATCAATTAATTCCCCTACGTACTTGTGTAATTTTATTTTTTTTTGTCAAACGGAAATACATTTTGTATGGACAATAGAAAATGAAGGGAAATTGTAATTTATCTCGTGGATTTTTTTGGAGCCATGGCTTTACTCCTATAGAAACATTTGTGTTTTTATCCAGACATCAACACTCAAGATGTTTTTTTCTTTTTCTTCTTCCTTTTCTACTTCATTCGCAAAAAACTTAAGAGGTTACTTTGCACTAAAGGAGAAGTACAAAAAGAGGATGGACAACTCGTTTCTCTGCACAACGCATATTTAGACTGTCCATCTCAGCAATCAGTGGTCCGGATTAAAAACAAACTTTTTTACTCTTTTTAATTCAGACCGTTGAAAACACTCTTGGATGGCTTGGATATGCCCTGCAGCCCTAGAAGACACCCCTGCACTACATGGGTACTTTCCAATTCCGTATATCCCCAGAGATAATTTTTATTTTTATTTTTATCAGGCCCAGAGATCATTACGCTACAAGTTTGTAGAAAAATGATTGGGTGAATAAATGTGCATTCAGTTATTTGTGTTTAGTTTTCTTATCTTCAGCGACGTTTTTTTTAATCTTCAAAATATGGTCCATGTTTCGGTTATTATAATTCCAGTTTCTTTTTGATCGAGATAAACTAAACAAATACATTAATAGCATACCAATTGGGAATGAGTGGAGAGATTTTCTTAACATCCCCTCACGTGTAGCCGCAATGTGGGACTCTATTTTACATGGTATTTTTACATGTACCCAACCTATTTTGGCCTAATAGGTTGAATGGCTTATTTTTTTGTCATTGTTAATTTTTTTTCGCATTTGTCAGCTTTTCGTCGATTTCTTTTGGATTATTGCTTATGTCATGACGAGAGGAATCTAAAAAGTAAAAACTTACGATTGAAACCCCAAATTTTCTGAATAAGATAATTAAAATAACCTAATTTTTTTGGTATGATTAATGTTCTCACCGAACTCTACACAATGAACAGAGCCGATTATCTAAATGTGATCGGAAAATGACCGAAACTCTTTGGAGGGGATACAAATGCAACCCCCCCTGTATATACCGGGGATACATAAAAGTTTCTCGTGTAGATGTATGTATATATGCATGTATATCTTGGTTTATTACAATTGATTATGGACATTATGGGCATATATACTGATCAGGTTCACCTTTCTCAAATTCAATATCGATCTCAATGTAATTAACCTTGTATAGTTTGTTCATTTGAATAATGAAATGAATTTCAGGAAGGCAGTGCAAATTTAACTTTGCATTACCAGAGGATACCAAATGCGGGTCCGAAGGGAACCAGATGTGCAAAGATCGCTACAATCGTCCCCCCTTGCACGTTCAGGGATGCCAATGCCAATCACATCCTGCACATGGCAATTACTGCAGATGCCTTTTTTCTTGTTAATACTGATTTCAATCAAAACTCAATAAAATGATGTTTTCCAAAAACATCTGCCTTGTGTTTCTCTTCAATGATGTGTGACGAAATAATTTATTTGTTAGGCTATTTTGGATAATTCAAAATGGCCTAACGAACAAGCATCGATCGTAGGACTTTCTTAGGTATTTCGTTACACATCTGTATAAGAATGTTTTATTTATTGTTTGGGTTCACCAGAAGAACTTGTAGAGAGACCAATCCGGCCTAAAGAATGTTTAAAACTAACTTGGAAAACTATTGGTATGTGAGAAAAATTTGGGTTGTGCAGGACCGGACACTCTGATCTAGTGCGCCCTTGCGTCCACCCCGGACTGATTGACGATTGTGGCGATTCATGTTTGCACCATCAGTTTTGATGAGTTGCTCTGTTCTGTGTTTTTCTGTTATTTATATAGTGTTAAAAATAAGACAAAGTCCACTTTGATCGATCTGCTGTGGTTTGAGTCGTGTGTGGATATACCACCATTTCACATTTTGAGATTACATATTATTTCGTCTTAATCTTTGGCGTAAATCTAGTAGAACTATAAAACAACAATGGTCAAATTGTAGTAATTCAACTTCGCTACAATTTGACATTTGATAGTTAAATTTTTTTTTTTTTGCTTTATTAATCTTTATAAAGAATTACAATGATTTAAAGGATCAAGGGTACACTGGCAAGAAGCCACCCAAGATCTAAGAGTAGGCAAGACGCTAATCGCACACCAAAAAAAGACCACAAAGACCATACAGCCCAAAAAAACCTGCCGAAAAAGCACAAAATCAAAAGCAACGAAAGAGAACACCACAAATCCGCCACAAAAACTATTGTCAAGAAAAGAAGCAGCTTACAAAACTACGAGACTCGAACCCAAGCATTTGGCCGGATAATAAGTCTCTTATTCTGAATGATTTTTATTTTGACATTACGAAAATCAAGGATTAATATTCTGATAAGAAGTCCTTGATATTCCTATATGTGGTGGCCCCAGGGATCATCATTGTAATTCACGAGCTTCATAGGAATCTTATCTAGCTGTTGAACAAGACAAATGACATGTTAACAATGGCAATCTTTTAGGGGCAAAAACTGAAATTGCCTTTAAGCTTTAGATAAACTAATAAATGGCCTTTTCTTTTTAAAATATGGTCTGTATTTTTTTTATTTGGATAAATACGTATGCACCATCATGAATCGCCTAAAACTCATAACATTTTCATAAAAGAACGTACATACCAAAAATTAATAAAAAAATTTACATAGAAAAACATATTTACCTCTATAAAAATTCATAATGTCAAGACAAAAACTCATAACACATAAATGTCATGAATTCGAGGTTGATGAAATGAAATTATATATATGTACGTGTTAAGAATTTTTATTCAAAAAGAAATAAGATAAAGAGTGATGTCGTCAACTTAATTATGTCCAAATATTGTGAACTTTAATTTAAGAGGTTTACACTGCACAGCCATTCAGATACGGGGTGTGCATTCAAATACGGGGTGTGTTCGTCAAGGACCAACCGAACCCTAATATTGAAAAAGGACCCTTAACTTTAAACCAATATTGAAAACAGAATTTGTTTTATAAACTGAATTTGTTTTATAATCAATATTGAAAAAGGACCTTAACTTTAAACCCTTCAAAGGAGACCAAAAAAAAAGGCTAAAATTACTGGGAATTGTTTTCAGATCAAGTAAATGACAAATATAAGAGTATCGATCTCGAGCAAATATTGTAAAAATTATTAATAAAAGTGTATTTTCCTACTTATTTTGCATTCTGTTTAAAAAAAAAAAACCTTATTATGAACTCCCTCTGTCACATTTTTAATTGGGTGTAAAAATACAAAAAAAAAAAACAAAAATACACAAAAATATATTTTTTGGGGATTGAAAAATGCACAATTTTTTGCAAGGACCATTTAAAATGCGACGGAGGGAGTATTTGGTAAGAGTTGTAACGCCCCGATTTTTTTTGGGAGTAAAATAAAATAATTTTCTTAAGAAAATTTGCTAAATAAATATAATTTTCTAGATAGATTTGGTGATTCAAAATACATTAACTTCAGAACTGACTCTAAGCTTGATACAGATTCCAGGCATACTCGATCTTCATTCCTGATATTCTTTTTGTGTCGAACTGCACCCTCCTTGAATCCCCTCTATTGAATCCTGCGCCATCTGGCAAATTGATCGCCGAAGCAAACGATTTGCCAGGATACAGACGTATCCGTGAGTGATAAATCACCCAGTAGAATAATCCAACCCAACTACCCCTCTAACTTTACTGCTAGCAAACAACATGATATTAGTAACGCGAACAAGTAAAACAGAGCTTTTTCCACATAAACCGGTTTATTACTATCCGTTAACTTAACGTGTAATCTAAGATCTCCTCTGCGGGATCTTTTCTCCCCAACGGCTAGCTATGCCCTGTCCCATGAGCTCACTTTCTTTTGTTGTCGCGGATTGCACCTAAGTTATGTACCCAGTGTATATCCCTCTCATTACAACAAAAGGAAGCTTATCATGCCCGAATCATATCTAGAGTTCGCCTATCTTATGCATCATATCATAATCATCACTAGGCTTACTTTACCAGTTTCAACTCATCACTGGACTCCCGCCAGTATCAATTCATCAATCACCACTGGGCTTACTTTGCCAGTTTTATCAAAACATCACTGGGCTTACTTTTCCAAGTTTTATCATCGCAAAAATATCACTGACCAACCGTCAGGTTTTATCATCGCAAAACATCACTGATCAACCGTCAGGTTTTATCAAAACATCACTGGGCTTAGAGCATCCGCAATGTAATAATCAAAAATGAATAATCAAAACTTGCCACGTCAGCTTTTGATTATTCATTTAGAGGGTTGTTAAAGTTAACAATGTGAAGTCTCACATTGTTCATTTTGTACCCATAATCAAAATCAATGGGTCCACTGCCAACTCTTCTTTCCCTCCAAACTTAAACCTTTCATTTCTTCCGAAAAAAAATTCTCACCAGTTTGTCCCTCCAATTATTCCCCGTCCCCTCCAATTCTTTCATGCCTACTGTCATTCTTGCCTATTTATTATTCTTTCTTCCTTCAATGGAAAATCACTATTCTCAATCATCTTAAACTATGGAGTCAGAATAATATCAACAAAAAAAAAAAAAAAACTATGGAATCAGAATCACAATTGTGATAATAATTTGAATAGTTTTTTTGAAAAAAAAGAGTTTAGTGAAAAATATTAGTTTTTTCCTAAAAGAAAACAATTTTTTTTGTGTGTAAAAACGGTTTTTGAAAACAGTTTTTTTTTAAAAAAACAAAAAAAAAAACAGTTTTTCAAAATAACAATTTTTTAAAACTATTTTTTTAAAAATTTTCTAAAAAAAATAGTTTTTAAAAGTTATTTTTTGAAAACATTGTTGAGAGAGAATGTTTTGTATAATGATGGGTGTATTTGATTGAGAAAATATCGGGATCATTAGATTTGATTATTGGCAAAAAGTTGTTACTTTTGATTATTCAAATGCCAAAATTTGATGAGTTGCTAAGAGATTGCTAAGTTTGGTTATTACAATGTGAGCACTTTTTTGAGCAAATATTGCTAACTTTAGCAATCTCTTAGTTTTGATTATTACATTGCGGATGCTCTTACTTTGCCAGGTTTTATCATCAGAAAATATTTCTGGCCCTATCCGCCAGGCTTTATCATCACAAAACATCTCTGGACTGCCCGCCAGGTTTTATCAAAATATCACTGGACTACCCGCCAGGTTTTATCAAAACATCACTGGACTCCCGCCAGTATCAATTCAACACTGGGCTTACTTTGCCAGTTTCAAATCATCACATCTAACTCATCACATCTCAAAATCCTGCCTGCAGGCATTCTAAAAAAATACAACTTTCCAATTTATCCATTACTTAACGCCGTCTAAATGAATTCTATTCGCATACCGCCCCATGTCTCTAGGGTCCAATCTAGCATATCAATCAAGAGTTTGAACAATAGACAAATAATTAAAATAATAATTGAAATAAACAATAATCACTCAACTTTTTATGAATGGGCCGATGCCCTTAGTCTTGTGTGGCCAAGAAGTTAATATTATTAATGAATATCTTAATTAATAAAGAAGATTTAATTTTGTTCAATTACTAATAAGTCTAGGCTTGTATTAGTATCTTTGTAAAATAATTTCTTATAATAATAATACAATAGATAAGGGTCAAATAATACTTTACATTATAATGACATTATTATTATTATTATTATTATTATTATTATTATTATTATTATTATTTTGGTTACAAAACCCATTTAACATTTAAGTTGCAGAAATAAAAGTAAAACTATTATCACTATCGAGGGCTTTTATACAAATAAGACATTTAATAAAATATATTTAACAAAAACGAAACAAAACTAACGTTTATGTTGCTAAAGCATAGACTTTAGTAAACTCAAGGGCTTAATCATAATATGTAAAGAATTCCTATGGACCAAAATCAATACACTAGATAAGCTAGGGGGATTATCTCTAGTTTCAGTGTTTTAAAAAAAAACCTACGATTATGTACAGTGGGTTTTCGAAACAGGAGCCGAGCAATACTATTTCAGCCGCGCGACGTCGGGTTGGATTTCTTTCATCCTGGAACGTTAAACACCAATACGTAATCACATATTATACTTAGGGGAAGGTATGGGAAGGATTATAAAACCTTTAATCTGGACAAAACGATTCGGTGGAGTCCGGTAGATTTTCGTTTAACGGTGAAAGATCGATATTCTAGCAGCAACTTTGGACTGGAATAACTTGATCAAACCTCTGTCGTTCTGGACGATTCTTGTGTCTAACGTGAAGATCTTGAAACGCTCTACAACTTTTGTGAAGAAGTCGAAGTCCGAAAACCATTCAAACTAGGAGAAAAGTGGGGGTTTTCATAAGTCCTGTTTGATGTCTGGAAACAGAAATCGGAGAATTTTACTGATTTTTGGACAGCGATAACTCTATCAATCCTACACCTTTTTGGGTGATTCTTGGGTCGAAATTGAAGCTCTCGACGCCCTCTACAACATTCGTGAAGAAACTTAGGCCTAAAAATGAACAGCAACTAGGAAGAAACAGGCCGTGAACAGAGGGACGTGATATGGACGAAAAACGAATTGGTGCGATCAATCTTTTCTTTTTCTAGATCTCTTCTCTCTCTCTCTCTTTCTAGACTTTTAGCTGAGATTGGAGTGTGGGAGAGGGTGTCTTGAATTCTGGGGAGGAAGAGAGGATTTTATAGAGATGGGGGTAGAGCGGGGTGCTGAGAAGGTATTAATGGTAAAGGCATAAGATGTAGAAGAGATAAAGGTGAGGGAGATGGCTGGCTTGGTGTGGGGAGCAAGTAAAGGAGAGAGAGACAAAGGGGGGAGGGACGGCAGAGAGATGAGAGATGAGAGGGGCATACGGTTGGGAAAAAATTGATTTGGAAAAAAATTATGGTGTATGTGGCACACCATACTCATATGGAACCTATTCTAAAAGAAATCTTTATAACTAATTTATTAAAAATAATTTTACCGGAATAAAATTTGTAAATCTCAAAAAAAAAATTATATTGAGTCAAAAATCCGGGTTGTTACAAGAGTATCTCCAACAAATGAGAAGCTAAAGGAGAAGCAAACTTACGAGGGACATTGGAATTCGAAATCTCGAGCAGTTCCCTTGCAGCCACCTCCAAAGCAAAAACAAGGGTAAAGATCAA
>BPLS01008000.1:0-12852 GCA_019656275.1 Rhododendron kiyosumense | reverse complement strand
GTGCAGGTGAAAGAATTGGATTTGGAAGAGTGATTTGTGTAGGGTTTTTTTTTATAGGAGAGAAGATGGGGGAGGATTTGTAAACGAGGGAGCCCTAGAAGGCTAGAATTCGTCAAACGAAGAAGTCCTCAAAGTGGGTTAAAAGCCCACACAAACATTTGCAGGGTTGGGTCTTGGACTACTGGACAGGGCCATCTCCTTCATGGATTCGGATCATGGTTTCAGAGGGACCAAGTTCTGGTCCAATTTTTTAAAATCTCCCGTCCTGTTTTGGACTGTTATGGACCCACTCCAAACCTACAACATTAACCGTAACCGAAAAAGAAGTACGTTTCTAAGGCCATCCATAGTGGTATAATAATAATAATAAAAAGATAACTAAAAACTGAGACATCAGCTTTTGATTATTCATTTAGGCCTCGTTTGATAAAAGCATTAGATGGGTGGGATTCGTAAGGAGATGAAATTAAGATTGTGATTAGTAATAAGAAGAGATTGGTAAGGAGATAGGATTGGTGATGAGTATGTTTGTTTGAGATGGGATTAAATGATGTGATTATTAATATCATATTTGTTTCACATGGGATAAGATTGGATTGATAGAATACATTTCCGTTTTTGCCCTTCACATGGGATAGGATTGGTAATGAAATGGGATTGGTGAAGGCTATTTTGTATTTGTGCATTGGCAAGGGGAGGATTGGATTGTTAAAACCAAATCCCCCTAGGTATTGGTAATACCCCCTAATGAGGGGATTCACATTCCCATCGGACTAATAGTCCACCCCTCCATTGCCAAAACAAACAAAGACTTAAGTAATCCCTTGGGATTATTAATCCAATCCCAAGGCCTAAAGAGGTTAACAAACGGGGCCTTAAGAGATTGTTAAGCTTAATAATGTTAAACTTCATAATAATCACTTCTTGTCCATAACTAAAATAAGGGTCCACTATAATTTCACTTTCTCTCCGCCTCTGTTTCTTACTATTCACTTCCCTCCATTTACATTTTTTTTTTTTGGAAAAAATATATTGATTTCTTCTCTTAATTTTGGGAAAAAATCGATGACTTTCTTCCCTCCTATTATGATTTTTTTTTGGGGAAAAAGAAGAAAAGAAATGGAAAAGAAGAGTGAAATACCTTAATTCGGTGATGATGGGTTAAATTGTAGATAATCGAGAGATATGAACTTTACTTTTTGAGAGAAAGAAATAAAAATAGTTTTGTGGGTGAAGTGAAGAAGACATAGAGTAGGCGAAGAAGAGAATAAAAAAATACCAATTGAAACACATGTGTATACAAATTTTGGAACTAGTTAACTTATGTGGTGTGGAGTCCACAAATTTTGATTATTGAAAAATATTGCTAGTTTTGGTTATTCAAAACCCAAAATTTGATTATTTCTAAGGATGTTGCTAAGTTTGATTGTACCATTGTGAGCCATCTTTTGCACTAACATTGTTAACTTTAAAAACAATTAACTTTTGATTATACTATTGTGGATGGCCTAATGATAACTGTCTTGATCAAACACCGATAGCTATGTTGATGATTCACATTTGTAAATGACAAATTGGACGGTAAAAGTTTGGATAGTTCGTTTTTTTCTTTCAATAAATGTAAGTTGCTAACATAGCTATCGGTGTTCACGGTGTGTTTTGCTAACTAACATAAGTACTTATTGTGAGTGGGTCCCAATCTTAACTTTAACTAACACTAAAAAGACTCCTGAACATGTCAAATGTAACCATATTTTCATTCTCTGCACACAAATTTTGGACCCCATTTTAACACTTTTGTCACAGGATAAGAATATTTTCAAGAGGAGATTAAATTGTACATGGAGGGTCCATGTACAATTCAAATTCCTCCCAACCAATAAGAACAAGACACCTCAGTCAAAAGTGGGGTAACCCACCTTTATCCTAACCCTCTAACTAAACTATGGTTGGACATTGGTTATTATGCAAAGTGCAAAACCAGTATACAAAACAGCAGGAAAAGGGTCCAATATGCAAAGCAAATTGCTTTTTCCCCCGCAGCCTGCGCCACAGAAATACCCTAACCCCATTTTTTCTTATTTCTCTTTTATTTACTTAATAATTTTTATATATTTTTTCTCTTTTATTTATTTAATATTATTTAAGTGTACCGATTTTCAATCCGGTTGAATCGGTGCAAAATCTTATTTATTTGGGTATATTTCATACACACCCCCTGTACTTTGGTCATTTTTCAAGTACACCCCTTCTACTTCATTTTTAATCACTCGCACCCCTTGTACTTGAGACTGGTTTGGAACTGTTAGTATTTCCGTCCAAAGTAACGAAAAGACTAAAATACCCATTCGTATTCCCCTTTCTTATTCTCCTTTTTTCATTTGCGTATTATTCTCTCTCTCTACAAAGCTCTGAGCTCTGGTTGTGCAATGGTGGAGAGAAAAATTGACAGATCGTGAATCAGCTACTTCAAGAATAGAATCTTCTACTTCAAAGAACAAAATCATCTAGGGTTTTTGTTCGTAAGGTACGTTGATAGCCCCAAAATCATCAACGGTTTTTGTTCGTTTTTGTTCATTTGTGGTGTGTTAACAGGCCCAAATCGCATAGGGTTTTCTGTTACGCTTTTTTTGAGTCATATATTGCTCTGAAAACCAGAAACTTTTCATGATTTGGGGATTTTTTAAAAGTTGTAGCCTTTTTCTGCTACAGTTATCGATTTTAGGGTTTTTGTCCTAACTTTCCATTGGTTTTTTGTTTTTTAATAGTTGTGGTCCCATACCTGAATACCCAACCGCTTCTTGGCCTTTTTGTGCTACAGTTATCGAATTTAGGATTTTTGTCGTCACTTTCCACTGGCTTTTTGTTCTTTAATGGTTGTGGTCCCATACTTGAATACATGTATGTTGTTGTTTAATGGTTTTTTTTGTCAATTACATTGTTTTTTAATGCTTGCATGTGGTCCCTTATATTTGTAAAGTTGGGTTTTTTAATTGTAAATGCAGGATGACTACATATGTTACCCTTCAATTGCATCATGGGGGGTATTTCAAGCATACTCCATTGGCCACTATGTATCTGGGTGGGACAGTGGAAATGGAAGACGAAATTGACCCTGATTTGATTTGTTACTTTGACTTGAAGAGAGTAATTATGTCATATGGTTATCCCACCACAAGTAGTATTTATTACTTGATTCCTGGTGTTGGTTTAACAAAGGGACTTAGGGTTCTAAATTCTGACATAGAGGTTAGAGAAATGTTGGATGTTTACAAAGGTCTTCCAGTCATTTGTTTGTATTGTGAAAAAGGTCCTGAACCTCTACAAATTATTTACCCTGATGAAGTGGATGTTCCCCACGTGGAATCAAATGTTGTGCACTTAGATGATGAAAGTCCTAAGACCAATGAGGGCAATCATGAAGTGGTGGTAGATATACCAGTGGATAAAGGAATTGGTGATGATGAAGATGAGGAAGATGACCTTGATTATGTAGGAGATGAAGAGGATGAAGAGGATGAAGGGGATGAAGATGATGACGATGGCTCAGATGTTATTTCTAACCCTAGCTAGATGTGTGAGAATATGGAAGGGCCTGGTGATGACGACATTTTTGCTTCAAAGGAACAACAAAATCAAGCAAAAGATGACAAAAAGCAACCAGAAATAGAAGATTGGTACTCAGATGGGGGGAATTCTAATGAGTTACATACTATGTATGGATCAGATGAAGATGAAGAAGAGAGAATGAAATCCAGAAGTAAGAAGTGTCGTGAGTTTAATGAGGATGTGGACATGATTAAACCAGCTTTGGAAGCGGGAATGAAATTCACTAATGTGGTAGTCTTTAGGAAGGCACTAAAGGAAAGACAAATTCAACAAGGGTACGACTACAAATTTGTGAAGAATGAAAGTAGCAGGGTCACTGTGGTCTATAAGGAGGAAGGATGTGGTTTCAGAGTTCATGCTTCAGCAATACAGGGGGAAAGAACTTATCAAATCAAAACAATGACTCCTCAACATGATTGTTTAAGAACCTACAAGAACCATCATGTCACTTCACAATACATTGCAAGCAAGTACTTGGACAAGTTGAGGGATGATCCATGGAAGAAGGTTGATGCATTTCAGAAACAAGTAAGAAGGGAATTGACAGTTGATGTGAGTAAGGGCAAATTGTATAGAGCCAAGAGGACAGCTAAGGAAATGATTGAGGGAGACCACTCTGTGCAATATGGTAGGTTAAATGACTATGTGGAAACTATTTTGAAATTCAATCCTTCAAGTTGGATCAAGATACAGTCAGATAAGCCTAGTCCAGAACTACTCCCAACTTTCTGCAGAATGTATGTCAGATATGATGCACAGTTGAAGGGCTTACTGAGTGGTTGTAGGCCTATGATTGGGTTGGATGAATCTTTTTTGAAGGGTTTATATGGGGGACAAATACTTAGTGCAATTGGGGTGGATGGTAACAACAACATGTTTCCTATAGCCATAGCTATGGTTGAGGCAGAGACTAAGGATTCTTGGACTTGGTTCTTGAAAATATTATTGGAGGATATTGGCACTGTGGAGGAGAGGGGATGGACATTTATCTCAGACAGGCAGAAGGGCTTGATAGAGACATCCAAAGAGCTAATGTCAAATGTAGAACATAAATTCTGCATTAGGCATTTGTACTCAAATTACAGAAAGAAGTTCAGGGGTAAGGAATTGAAAGATTTGATGTGGAGGGCAGCCTCTGCAACCACAATTTGGGAATATAACCATCACATGAAGACACTTGAGGATTTGGATAAGGAGGCACACAAGTGGTTAAAGGAAATTCCAGCTGATCAATGGAGTAGGTCCCATTTCAGCTCCAGCCCAGAAGCAAGTGTGACTATTTGGTGAACAATCTGAGTGAGTCATTCAATAACTACATTCTAGAAGTAAGGGATAAACCTATAATTTCCATGCTGGAATGGATAAGGAGAAAGGTTATGAATAGATTTCAAATTAAGAGGATGGGAATGGAGAAATATAATAAGGGCATATGTCCAAGGATCATGAACAAATTAGATGTAATCAAGAACAATTCCAAGGACAGTTTTGCACACTTTTGTGGTGAGTACAAGTTTGAAGTGGACTGCCATGACACAACCTACACTGTGGATTTGAAGGACAAGACATGTGGATGCAGACAATGGGATTTAACAGAAATACCTTGTAAACATGCATGTGCTGCTATTGGCCTCAACAAGCAGAAGGTAGAGGAATATGTGCATCCTTACTATAGTAGAGACACATATTTGGGGGTGTACCACCACATGATTCACCCAATTCCTGGCAAACATGATTGGGTGAAGTCCAATCAAGAGGAAATCCATCCTCCCTGCATGAGAAGGCCAAGTGGCAGGCCTAGAAAAGCTAGAAGAAAGGCTACAAAGGAGGTTGAGGACACAGGGACAGAGACATTGTCTAGGGCAGGAAGGTATATGTCATGTTCAAAATGTTTGCAAAGGGGTCATAATGTCAGGTCATGCAAGAACCCAATACACCCAAATTCTAATATGTTAAAGAAGAAGGATTTACCATCAACAAGTCAACAGGTCTGTCTAGAATACATGGTTTTTTGTTGGGTACCAAATTTTTTTGAAGTAAAAACATTGAACATGACATATACCTTTTTTTGCAGGAACAAAAAGGTCAACCAAAGCAGAAGAAATCAAGAACAACTGCACCAAAAACTTCAACTCAGCCCTTTGTGGATGTTAGTTTCTACACTAAACTAGCACAGTCATTTGCACCAATTAACCCTGGTTTCTACACTTAACCTAACCAAGGCAGTGCTAATTGTGCCAATCCTGGGTTTTTCTCACAGGTATAACTGCTATAACCTGTTGTTTAATTATGGTATCATCTGAATTTCCTAGTTTGTAGCACTATTTAACTAAGGTTTTATGGGTGTAGCCATCTAAATTGCAATGTATTGGTGGAAAGTTTGGAGGAAGTGGTCCTAAATTCAGTGTGGGGGTTGCTAACAGTGGTGGAGGACAAACAGGTGGTGGTCAAAGAGGTGGTGGAAAGGCTGGTGCTAGTAGAGGTGGAGGAAGGTCAACTGGTCCAAAAGGTGGTGGAAGGTCTGGTGCTACAAGAAGTGGTGGAAGGTTTGGTGCTACAAGGGGTGGTGGAAGGGCAGGTGCAACCAGAGGTGGTGGAAGGGCTGGTGGTCCAAGAGCTGGGGGAAGGTCAGGTGCTATTCAAACAGGTGCTGCACATTCAGAAGGTGGAGAAGCAGGTGGAAGAGAAGGAGATTGGTGGTGGTAGTTTACATATGCAACCTTTTGTTTGCTAGATCCTGCTCAAATACATCCAAATTCTGCACTTTTTTTTTGTTGGCCAGTTAGTCCTACAGTTTCTTTTGTTGGCCAAGTAATGTAGTAGTCTTTGTATGAACAAGTTTGTGGTTGATACTTTTGTCTGCAGTTTTTTTTGGACTAGGAATGCTATGCTCATGTATATTGCTTTCTGCTTATGTTAGTGATGTTACTGCCTATGAATACTGCTTTGGGTGGAATACCCTACTAGACACTTGTTGTTTCTGTTTAACGCTAAGGTTGCTACTGTTATGCTGTTGTTAAGATTGGTGGTGATAGCTAATGTTGTTTCTCTGCTATCTATCCCTCAAGTATTGAATGTACCATTTAGTAGTTGTTCTAGCATGAAGGTCTCAATATGGTTTGCATTGAATCAGATCAGAAGGGATTGCATTTCATGATAGCATAAACAAAACACTGCATATATTTTTTCAGTTCATTACAAGGGATAGACATTTTCTTTTCTGAATTACATAACCCCTGACAAAAAAGTGCATTACATACATGCACATTCTACTTAGTTAAATACAACACCATAAAACAGAAAATGGCAATCCAAGTTGCCACAAACATCCCCCTCTGCGTTCTCTCATCGGCCTTGCTTTTCTCCAACTCTCTCTCTAACTGATCAATGTTTTGCAACAGCTCATCCCTTCCGCAATCACAAGGTGGAAGGTCAACCCACACAAAGAAGTTGCATTTTGCCTTCTGTATAAACAAAAAAATACGTTACAACTCATTATGAATAATTAATTTTTATGTGTAAAACTACCTTAAACTTACCGGAAACCTTCCACACCCATAAAACCGTCTTCCCATGCATGATGGTATGTTAGACGTACGCAGAGGAGCTGGTTCGCCACAAAAGCAAATGGGGACCTGGTTGTTTAGTTTTCCAGATGAGAGAGAAGGAGAACGGGAAAAAGAAGAAGAGGCCATGGGTGGGTGGGTGATACTCTGTTTTTTATTCTAACCTGTGGGAAAATGGTATATATAGGATGTAAATGGGTTTTGGGGGCAATTTGGTCTTAGAAAACATGCTTTAGGAGGGAAAATTCCCGACAACAAGGCATTACCTACTTTTTCGTTACTTTGGACGGAAATACTAACAGTTCCAAACCAGTCTTAAGTACAAGGGGTGTGAGTGATTAAAAATGAAGTAGAGGGGGTGTACTTGAAAAACGACCAAAGTACATGGGGTGTGTCTGAAATTTACCCCTTTTTTTTATCATTTTATCTTCAATAGTCATAATGAATTTTTGGCTCTAAGGCGTTTCAACGAGACCCCTAAGGCTTCTTATTTAGTTTCAAATCTCTCTTAGGGTGCTCATTAAAAGGTCTTAGAGCCAAAAATTCATTATAACCATTTAGGATGAAATGATAAGAAAAATAATATCTTCGCACCGATTCAGACGAATTGAAAATTGAAATACTTATTTTTTTACACCGTTCATATATTAAAAAATATAGTTAAAAAATTAAGTGTTTCAATTTTCAATCTATTTGAATCAGTGTAAAGATCTTATTTTTTGATCATTTTATATTAGATGGCCATAATAGATTTTTGGCTCTAAGGCCTTTTATTTTATATTAAATGGTCATAATAGATTTTTGGATCTAAGACTGTCACGCCCTCGATTTTCAACATAAATAATAATAACATTTGATAATTAAAATCCTCACCGGAGTTACAATTAATAACGCAAAAGGTAGTTCAGTTCCTAATTCCATAAGCTTGGCCCAATAAATTACAAAGTTCCACATTAGAGATATAATACAATACAGTTTAGTTTACAAAAAAATAGACAAGAGCTTCCAAAAATTGCTTTAATAACGACATCAGCATGCACTCCAAGCACTCCATAATAATGATTTGCAATGTACCTGAAAATGATAGGTTGAGCTACACTAACCCAGTAGAGAAATTTATACACAAGTTATAAAAAAACATGCTAAGTTATGCATCTAAAGGGAATGAATATAGACAGATATACCCAAGGTTTATATGGCTATCATCAAGCAACTCAATAAGGTTAAAGGATTCGAGACAATCCTATATGCAACACCTATCATCTCGCACGTCTTACCAGTGCTACAAACGTTCCCACATCAATCACAAATAATCAACATTTGGTTTCTCAACTGATTCATCACATCATGTGTGTTTCCACATTCATTCTCATTTTACAATTTTTCACATTCCTCGATTCCTCAACAAATCTCTTTTCTCATTCTCATCTAACATAAAAAACTCTTTTGTTTTTCCAAATAGATGTAATGTATAGAAATGCGTGACCTATAGTGGTCAAACTCCACTAATTTGCGCTTGAGTAGCCGGAGTCCATTGATTCTGTGCACGAATACTGGAAACCATTGATTCGCTCAAGAATAGCCGGAGGATTTTTCATAAAAAGACCCTTTTCCCTTTTAAACAATCCAATTTAGCAAAAACCATTCATTCTTTCTTTTTCCAATAATCTCATCTCATAACATCCAAGATTTTCGCATGTATCGCTCGTTTCCGATTATCTCACTGAATGTCCATGGTGATACCCGTTCATTTGCGTGATTCCGGTCGTCTCACCGAATGTCCATGGTGATACCCGTAGTGTCAATTCCGGTCGTCTCACCACCGCGTGGTGATATCCGTAGTGTCAAGTTTTCGTTGTGTCCGTAACCTCAAACAGTCATTTATATCTCATTATGATACAACCATCAACCGTCACATACACCAATAAATAGATAAGCACACACGTTTCTATTAAGTACATCACCATAACCAACACAGCATTCTGAACTCATAAGTAACTTTACAACTCGGTAACCACTAGCCTTTTTACTAGAATCTCATAAAACGAGAGCTGAAGGAGTTTAGGGTGATCAACAAGGTGAAATCACAAGGGTACGAGTTACTAAACTACCGTTTGGATCACTAGCTAAACTCACGACTACCCATCACACTCACCACAACGCCTCATACAACCTACGGTACACCTAAACAACCTTACGGTATAGTTTTCATTTACAACGGTACTAAAGTTAAGTTCAAAGAGTTTTGAAGGGATTGGAACGATCAACAAATCTTTGGAACACGAGTAATCAAGTTTAGGGATAATTTAATAATGTTTAGAGTATGTTAGAAGTGATTGAGAGTCACTACAATCGATGAATGATCAACAAAGTTCAAAAATAATTTTCTGAGTCTGTGGTACCAATACCTCAAAAAGTAGGTATTGGTACCAAACCAATCCAGAGAGCAATCAGAGTCAAGGTACCAATACCTCAAAAAGTAGGTATTGGTACTAAGGTATGAGTCAGAGGTACCAATATCTCAAAAAGTAGGTATTGATATCAAACTAGTCCAGTGAGTAATCCGAGTCAAGGTATTGGTACCTCAAAAATTAGGATTAGTACCAAAGGTACCGGTACCTCAAAAAAATGGTATTGGTACCATGCAATACAGTGGGCGATTTTGCAGAAAACTAAGAACGAATACAAACTCAAAATCCAACAAACTAAGGCACGATTTAAGCGCATAATTATCACATAAACTCATAACAAGAGTAAGAAATCCCTACCTCAAATCAATGATCGAAACCCACGCGATTTGAGCAAGTCCTAGACTCCAAAAACTTCAAAATCAACCGAATCACCTCCTCCGAGCGAAACCCACGAAGTTTCAAGCTCAACAACAAAATTGGATAAAGGATTGGAGGTTATTTGCCATGGGTTTTGAGTGAGGGTTGGAGTTTTGAGTGTTGGAGAGGGTGAGAGAGAGTGTGCCGAGAGAGATAGATCGGGAGAAGAGAGAGAGAGATGGGAGAATTTTGTTCTCCTACACACACACCCACACTTATATACTAGCACCCACACAAATCACACTTGCACTCCCTCAAATATCAATCCTGACACATTAACCCCGAATCAAATAAACTCAATGAATTTCCTATTTTCCTTAATTTCTAACATTTAAAAAACTTTTAAATAATATCCGAAAAATACGGGTCCTTACAAAGACTTTTCAATGGGCCATATTTAATTTCACGGCTCTCTTAGGATACCCATTGGAAGACTTTAGAGCCAAAAATCTATTATGACCATTTAATATAAAATGATCAGAAAAATATCTTTACACCGGTTTAAGTAGATTGAAAATTGAAACACTTAATTTTTTTACTGTATTTTTTAATATATTAACAGTGTAAAAACAATAAGTGTTTTAAGTTTCAATTTGTTTGAATCAGTGCGAAAATCTTATTTTTCTTATCATTTCATCCTAAATGGTCGTAATGAATTTTGGTTCTAAAACCTTTCAATGAGCACCATAAGAGAGACCTGAAACTAAATAAAGAGCCTTAGGGTTCTCGTTGAAAGGCCTTAGAGCCAAAAATTCATTATGACTATTAAGGATAAAATGATAAAAAAATAAGATCTTTGCACCAATTTAACTGGTTTTGAAAATCAGAATACTTAAATAATACTCCCTCCGTCCCAAATTGATTGTCCGGTCCGCAAAACGGAGTGTTAAAAATAATACAATTTTTGCAAGAAAAAATCAAAAGTTTTTCAACAACTTACTAGATATCAATGCGAATTTTTAATTTGTGAAAAAAATTTGAATTTTTTCTTGAAAAAATTGCATTATTTTTAACGCTCCGTTTTGCGGACGGGACAATCAATTTGGGACGGAGGGAGTATTAAATAAATAAAAGAGAAAAACGATAAAAAAATTATTAAGTAAATAAATGAGAAAAAAGAAAAAATGGGGTTGACGTATTTCTGTGGCACAAGCTGCGGGGGGAAAAGCAATTTGCTTTGGGTACTGGTCCCGTTTTCCCTCTGTTTTGTATACTAGTTTACATAGTAAGCAATGTCCAACCATAGGTTAGTTGGAGGGTTAGGATAAAGGTGGGTTGCCCCACTTTTAACTGAAGTGTCTTATTCTTATTGGTTGAGAGGAATTTGAATAGTACACGGACCCTTCGTGTACAATTTAATCTCTTTCAAGACTCAAATGCGGATCCCACTTTCTACACTTTTTGTCATATAAAACAAAAAATATTTAAGAGTCAATGTGGATACTCTTAAGGATTGAGAACTGGAACAAAATTTAGGCCCCCTTCCATTAACATTGTTTTTACTTTTAGAAAAAGTGCATGTTTTGTCCTTATTCAAAAAAAAAAAATTTGTGCTTGTTAGTTTTGCACCAAATTTTTGTGAATTATTGATTCGTCTCGTACAAGTAAAAGGAAAAAAAATTTATCCAAAAAATTTGGAAAAATAACCACTTAAAAAAAAAATCACCTTAGTCAGAAGTTGTGTTCTGTAAAACGGCCCAATCCATTGTGAATTGGGTGGGGCCTCAACTGAACAACATTCGATCCATCAAACATGATCAAAGCCCAAAACCTTCATAATCTTTCTCCGTATTATTTTACTCCCCAGCATTTCGCAAGCCTCATTTCAGTTTGGAGATTAGGGTTTTATAAGGCGGCTGCTCGCCTTCTTCCTCCAACTCCCACAAACCCCAGTTGCAGAGCTCTCTCTTTCAGCAAACATGGGGTATGTAATTATCACCACTCTTCTCTTCTCAGCTTGTTTTGTTTATCTTCTGGATCTATACATACCTGTGGTGTATATGTATGCATGAGGCTGTTTGGGTATATGCGTCGTTTTTACGAGCTGAGATGCTGCTTATTCATCTTGGGATCATAGGATGTGGATTTTTACGTTTTTTACTGCGTATGTTTGGGTGCTAAGAAAACTGAGGAAAAGAGAAGGAAAATTTAAGATGTAAATGCTCCGAGTGGATAGATGTGGATTTTGAATGAGGGGACTTAAAGTTTCGTTTTCAACGACAGTATGAGAGGTTTAGCTGTAGCTTCCTTTTGAACTAGAGTGGAAGATGGATTAGAGATTGAAGAGATGTATTGTTTTGTGGGGATACCTATTATTACAACTTAATGTCAAATCACTTGGGAAATGGTCAATTCAAAACCATGATTATACAGCTCCGAAATTCGATATCGAAATGTATGTGTACGGCTTGTAAGTCATCAAATCTAAATCAGAGTTGTTCTGCTGAATAATAATGTCTACCTTCATCCACCTCTGTCCAACAGAGTCCAAAAAACAAAGAAGGTTGAATTTTTGATGCTTTGGTTTAATTCGATTTCACATGACCTTAGTTTGCTTTTATAGCAGGAAGTTGCACAATCAAAAGGTCTAAATTTTCATACTCTTCTTTCCTCAGTAACCATGTTGAGTGGCAAATTATTTGGATGTAAATTCGTTAGTTTCATTAGCTTAGGGTAACCTCTCTTTTTTCGTTATTTTTCTATTGACTTTGGCATGCACAGTTGAAATAATACACTCCATTCCCCCCCGAATGTTTTGCCAAACTGTTACATTATGATAGCAGAACAAGGAAAATTTTATTTTCAATTCGGCAACTATGTTGAGTGACAAATTATTTGGATGTAAATTCGTT
>BPLS01007996.1:0-16722 GCA_019656275.1 Rhododendron kiyosumense | reverse complement strand
TCTTCTCACTTGAGACTCATTGTGAATGGTTAGACATTAAAATCTCAACTAGTTATAAAGCTCTTAATTACAAACAAAATGAATATATGACCTTACAAACCACAATAAAATTAAACAAAAATTTATTAAATTAAGGCATTACGGACTATGGGGACCACATGGATAAGTTTCATGAAATTTCATTGGAAGATACATATTTATGAGAGGGTATTTAATATAGTACTTATTTAAAACATGGTGGAGCTGTGGCCACCCTACACCAATGCATGGCTCCGTCCCTGATTGGAGCATATATGAGATTAGGCTCGAGTAACAATTGTTAGAGGAATTCCTCTATAACAATTGTCACAATGGATAACTGAAAACACAAATATAAATATCTGTATGTACTTCAACTAAAAAGAAACAATAAGTGAAGAAGCGTCTAATCGGATCTTAGTTGTAAAAAATTATTTCGTCAATGTGAGACAAGCTCTTTTAACATATTAGGATAATTTCGACGTAAATCGAATTTACACATAGGCTAAGGTTGAATATGATGTCTGCAAATCCATCAACTCAAACATATACCCCAGGTCTCATTAGACGATAAAAGCATGACAAATATCGCAATTTTTATGAGGTGTTTGGGATAATTTACAGAAATTTATGAGGTCAAATGTGTACTAATATATCTTTTTGGGATTTTTGTAGGGGTGGGGTGGCGGTCAATCTGGATTGAATTCAAATAGATTGAGCTAGCCCCCTTCAACCTGGCTCTACAAAAGCAGCAACATGGTTAGTGTCTAGCCAACCAAAGATAGAAGGCACTCCAATGACTAAGTTAGTGCTATGCTGAAGAGAAGAAAAGCACATAGGTTAGTTTAGAAGAAGAAGGCAAAACTCGCTAGGTTTGTCTCTGTTGTATTTAGAGAGAGGAGTGCCTTGACTTGGAGGCCAAAATAGCTTGTGCCAGCCTCGTGCCGCGATGACTTCACCGACTACCATTTTCCGACAGCCACTTCATGGCTAGACGCCGTGCACGATAATCGCCAAGGTACTATGTTTGTCACAAAGAATGTGACCGCGCCATTTGGCAAGACTAGATTGGTGCCGCATGGGCAAACTGTACTATTGTGGAGTCCCATGCTGCAATACGTTGCACAACTGCACCACATGGCAAGACCAGAGCAGTGACACATGGCCGGCCCGTACTCTCATCGAGCGCTAAGTTTTCGTACGCAACAAGGCCACGCCACTTGGCGAGACCTGATGGGCAACCTGTCGGGTCGTCGACGGGCTTTGATCATCTGGACGATCGGGCCAGCACCGAGTTGGGCTTTGATTACCCAACCCAAATGATCAACCTGCTTTCAGCCTACTACAATATTCTACATAAATTTTCCAATACCCACTTTCCACAACCAAGGGTGCGTTCTAGTAAACTTATAATTTGAAAATTTATTTCGGTTTTTTTAATTTTTCGTAACTTTTGTTTAGATTTTCATCGTAATTTTTGGTTAATCGTTCATGTTAACGTGACAAATCGGAAAAGTATAAAATTATGGACTAATATTGAAAAAATTCAAATAAGACAGTTGTTTGATACTTTTTCGTTTTTAGCATTTTTTTTTTGTTTTCGGTCATAATTTTGTATTTTCTAGACTCCTTTCGTCGAGACGAACAATTAATTCCAAAAATTACAACGAAAAACTATACAAAAAGGTACAAAAATAAAAAAATACCAAAATAAGTTTCAAATTATAAGTTTACAAAAACGCAGTCTAAGTTCATGAAATCACCCGAATGTGACTGCAAGATGCAAAATGGAACTGAGTTTTGGTTTGAGTCGTTATCGTTATTGACTACAAAGACAAGAAAGTGATTTAACACCGCCACATGTAGGGACAATTTATTGTCGCGACCAAATTGGCTTTAAATCAAAACCATAAAGAGTCCGCAATCTTTGAAAAGTCGGACGAATATGACATGCGTACACAATTTTTGAACACAATTTCGGACACAACTACGTCTAGAGCTTTTTGATGCACATGGATTCAAATGCATCGAACGGTGTATGTAGACTAATGGTTCCGTTCAACCTGTGAGTCCACACGAAGGTCACATAATCATCTAGAAAAAGCATCTCTAGCCTTGAATTTTATTCAAATCTCCTTTTGACTCATTCTAATGGACAAACTCAATTTTCCTAAAATTGCCATGCGTCAACTTTGTAGTGGAAAGTAAGTAGAAGAGAGAACAAATTCAGATAGAAGACAATAAGTGTCGTGTAGGATTTGAATAAATAAAAGTTGATTTTTACTCAAATCATGAGGTTAACTCAATAATAGAGTAAGGGCTGGAGATGCCCTAAGATCTTTCTCCTACTAATAATTTTTGCCCTCGGTAAATTTTTATTTAGGTTAAGATATTTTTGTAAATGGCGTTTTCACTGTCACATCGGCGTTCCCGCAAATGCATTGCTTGTCATTGGTCCACAATTGTAGAAATAGCTATTGACGAGTCACGAGTGATCACGTACACGAAACATGTGGAAAAATGTTCACGTTTAAGTCAGGGGAAAAAGAAAGATGACAGGATGATATTAGTGAGGAAAGTCTTTATCAGAATATTTTGAGTCATGGGTATAGGACCGTTTACACGCAAGGCCTAATGCTCATGCAATTTGAGATAACCTTTTCAAGAGAAAGAGTGAGAGAACTGTAAATTTCAATAGTAATATTCTTGGTATTCATACACCTGCACATTGAAAAGACAGATAACAAAATAAGAGTCTTTTCTCACGATGCTACATATAGTTCAAAGGTTGTACACCACATGAGCTCAAGCCATCTTCAAATGTGGTTCAACATCCTTTCCCTTCTCTTCTTTCTTCCTCCATTAGCAAATTCTTTAGAGGCTCAGACCTGGATCAAAGCAGGTTACTGGTATTCCGGCAGCGAATTCCCGGTTCCTGACATAGATTCATCTCTATTCACTCACCTCACATGTGCCTTTGCACATATCAACTCTTCCACTTATGAGCTCTCAATCTTACCATCTGATGAAACATACATCTCCACCTTCACCGATATTGTTCGCCAAAAAAATCCAACAATTATAACACTTCTGTCCATCTGGACTCAAGATTCAAATTTCTCAACCTTCTTTTCAATGGCTACCCAACCCTCTCACAGAACTTCTTTCATTGAATCATCAATACAGACAGCTAGGCTTTATGGGTTTCATGGGCTGGAGCTTTATGGTATGGGCCCTTATGGTATCCAACCGGACACAAGCACCAAAAACATGAAAGATATGGGAATTCTGTTTGATGATTGGAGATCTGCAATAAATAAGGAATCAAAAAATTCCACCCGATCACCGCTCATTTTAACAATGGCCGGTCATTATTTGCCATCACTAAGCACTACAAGTTATCCGATGGACTCGATTAAACGGAACCTTGATTGGGTACATATCGGATCATATGACTATCACTTGTCTGCCAAAGAAAATTTCACAGGTGCTCATTCTGCTTTGTATGACCCCTCAAGCAATGTAAGCACGGATTACGGAATTAAGGAATGGATAAGGAGAGGATTACCTGCTAAAAAGATGGT
Organism: Rhododendron kiyosumense; assembly: GCA_019656275.1. NCBI lineage: Eukaryota > Viridiplantae > Streptophyta > Magnoliopsida > Ericales > Ericaceae > Rhododendron > Rhododendron kiyosumense. Next base: position 13,120 of record BPLS01007996.1, on the reverse strand, counting down.
TTTGGGGTTAGCATACCATGGGTACGCGTGGACACTTGTCGACCCCAAGGACAATGCAATTGGATCACCTGCAAGAGGTCGCGCCATTACAGCAGATGGTTCGATGAGCTACAAGTACATCAAGACATATTTGAGAAGTTATGGAGTAAAAGTGGTGTATAACGCGAGTTATGTAGCAAACTACTGCGTAATTGGTTCGTTATGGATTGGTTTTGATGATGTGGAGGCTATCAAAACAAAAGTTTCATATGCGAGGGAAAAAGGGCTTCTGGGTTTCAAAGTATGGCAAGTCCCCAATGATGACAATTGGGTGCTTTCCAAGGCAGGTAAAATTTTATAGCAACATCATGTAGTCGACCCAATTTACTTGGACTTAAAAGCTTGGTTTGATTGGTTTATCATATTGTAAAAGGATGAATTTGCTTACAGATATGGAAGCAAAGCAAGCAACCATCTCTGTCAACTTTCCATATGAATGTTTGAACCTGTTTATTGGACAAGAAAAAACCACCAAATTAGTAATTTTGATCGCTCAAGTCAATTTTAAGCAAAAGTGAGATTTTTGCATACTCTGCAGCACTCTACTTGTCCAGCAGAAATAAGAATGTTGAAAATTGAACGCAATAGCTCTGAAAACATACTTATCACAAATGCAATAACCCCACCACTGCAGCTCAAGAGGAAGGCAAAGATAAAGAAAACAAGCAATTGCTGTTGGAAATTCTGCTACCTACAAGTGCTATTGTCACTCTCCTACTTGGGACTCTAACATGGTATTTGCGAAGGAGATTGTGCAAATGGAAAGGTAACTTGATACAATTTTTAGAGTTCACCATTTGTTGTCATCAAATGATTTGTCAATACAACTATCAGCAAATTCACATGGTTCATCTTTTACAGTTCTGGCTATGAGAGTAATGGCTACGAGGACAAAATCACGCTATCCGAACCTGCAAGCATTCGGTTTTACTGACATCAAAGTGGCCACAAGTAACTTTTCTCATGAGAATAAGCTTGGAGAGGGAGGATTTGGACCTGTTTATAAGGTACTATATGCATTACAATGTTGTGACCTATCTTTGCATTCAATCTTTGACTAGGGAAAATAAACAAGATGTACACATACTCCACAGATTTAGTACTGCAAGTGCAGAACACTTTCCGTAGTTCAAATGAATCTAAAGGGTTCAGAATCTTAAGATGAAGATTATATATATTTTTAAATTGGTTAAGATGAAGAATAAGAACAAGAAATTGTGCCTTTCTTTAAAGCTATATCTTTTTGAGTCATATCGTTGCCAAAGGAAAGTTATGTCCCACATCTGAAGGTTGTATGGGAATTTCCAATCTTGAAGCTAAAGTAGGAACAAAAAGTTATGTTCCACATCTGAAGGTTGTATGGGGAATCTTGAAGCTAAGTAGGAATAATAAACACAAGCAACATTCCTTTCGCTAACCCTTTCGGCCAATTTCCCTTTGTTGTGACTGCTCCTACTTTTGCAGTATCTACCCTTACTTCCTTTCAAGTATCCCTTCATTTGGAATATAGGTTAGACTTCAGTTAGAAATTTCATTTTTTCTCATTCTGCCACAAATTTCCTACCAGAGAAGGTGTTCTTTAGCTGAATTTGTTTGCAGCACATGTTTCAACAATTTGTGTGGTATGAGCTCTACCTAATGCCAAGGGTGACACTTTCATTTTACCTAATACAGTATGTCATACTTGGCTTGGTTGAAAAGCCTGCAGTTATGTAGATATCTAAAGATTTATATATGGTACGCCAAGTGTGGTTCCACCAAAAGTGCTTTCATTCTACCTAATAGGCCCATACAATGATGGCGATATTGTTAGAGAATCATAAATGATGGAGATGATCAAGAATCTATGTTTGGGGAGATCTGTGGGAATAAAGCATATCCTCTATAAGAACTTGAGCTATATATTTGGCATCTCTCTTCAATAGACAAGCCAATAGCCATGCATCTCAAGGATAGTTTTCCAAGCAACCTATCTACCATTGGCCTCATGTCCAGTATATAGGTCGCACCATTCTTCTATCTGCGCTACTCATATACCTCTAAGTAAAATCTTTAAATTCCTTGCGTAACATATCTTACAGGGTTATGTATCGTTGTTTCTGACTATCCATTCCATCCATCTGGGGGCAAAAAGTTTTATTGTAGGAGATATGTGGTGTACAACTTATAGACCCAATGGAACTCTGCTTTTCGAAAATTAAGATAAATCCACGTTATATTAGGCCATTCAAACCACGGAAAGTATTGGACCGGTGTCATAGACTTGCCTTAACACTAGCTTTGGTTGATTATGCATTTGCTTGCGGTGCTTTCTAATATGAGAGCATAAAGTAGAATATATAGATGAAAAAAGTTCAGGTTAGAGGTACTTGCAGTAATCATTTGCTCAAGGCATCACAAAATTTGTCGCCTATTCAATTGCTAACACTAACCAAGTGAGATTTTGCAGGGTAGATTGTGAGATGGACAGGAAGTTGCAGTGAAGAGACTTTCGGAATCTTCTAAACAAGGGCAAGAGGAGTTCATTAATGAGCTAACACTCACTGCAAAACTTCAACACGTCAATCTAGTAAGACTTTTGGGGTTTTGTACTGAAAGGGAAGAAAAGCTGTTGATCTATGAGTACATGCCTAACAAAAGTTTGGATTTCTACCTGTATGGTACGCAGTCTCTTACACTCCCCTTCTATACCAGTAATTATTTGGCCTAACAAAACCCTTCCAGGCCCATTCCCTCTCTCGGCATCGCTGCAGTACTAAGATTTTTTTACAAAATGAAAGAACAAACACTTGAAACCACAATACCTGATTCCTGAACAAAGAACAGACATTAACAACTACAATCGCTACAGACCACACTCCATGGACTCTTGAGATTAAGTCCATCCAGATTATATCCCTCCTTTTTCCAACAGTCTAAACAATTCTCTCCTTATCCAAACCCCAAACAAACATGGTACAACTAATATTTTGCCGTATGTTATCCCGCAATATTACTTATCCACAGCAATCCAAAAGGGCATGTGTCTAAATTCAATGTGTTTGTGCCTAAAAGGCTAAAAGAGTTTCACTAAGAGGTTGCAATGTTTTGCACATACCTTCAAGCTTCAATGAAATCATGATCAGTTGAAGTCTAACCTGCTCCTCCAGCTCCTACCTGACTTATTGAGTGGTGACTTCTTAATTTCTATGATGTAGATTCAGTTAGACGGGCACTGTTGGATTGGGAGAAACGGGTTCATATTATCGAAGGTGTGACTCAAGGGCTTCTATATCTTCAAGAATATTCAAGATTCACAATAATCCACAGAGATTTGAAGGCTAGCAACATCTTACTCGACAATGACATGAGACCTAAAATTGCAGATTTTGGTATAGCTAGAATTTTTCAGAAAGATGAACATGAAGCAAACACCGGCCGGATTGTTGGAACATAGTAAGTGAATCTATTCTCAAATCTCTTAGACATGTATTATAGTAAACAAAAATGGCGATGTTGACTCCTGTATTGCAGCGGTTACGTTCCTCCAGAGTACGTAAAACGAGGCATATACTCCACCAAATATGATGTTTATAGCTTTGGAGTTCTACTCTTGCAAATCATAAGTGGAAAGAAGAATACATTTTTATATGGTCGGGACAACCTTCACCTCCTAGAATACGTAAGTCATCACTTAAACAATGACTCCTATCACAGCTGTGGTTCAAACTTTTGCCTGTCAACACCAAAGGTTATATGATAAATATTTTTGGGCAGGCGTATGAATTGTGGAAAGTCGGCAAAAGCATGGAGTTCATGGATCCACTAATGGATGATACAAATTCGGGGTGTAAACTCCTGCGATGCATGCAAGTCGCGCTTTTGTGCGTCCAAGAAAAGTGGGAAGATAGACCAACCATGTTGGAAGTGTACTCGATGCTGAAAAATGAAATTGAAGATGTGTCAACACCTAAAAGGCCTGCCTTTTCTACTAAAACTGATATGGATGAAGAAAATCATCACAAGTCACGGGAAGAAATTTGTTCAGCTAATTTTGCAACTATGTCCCAAGTCATGCCCAGATGACATCTATCTTTAGCTCTATCATTATGCAGAATATTCTTTGTTCTTGTGATTACACATATGTTCTAGTAAGTACACATATGTTTTGTTTTTCTTGTTTCCATTTAGTGTTATCCAGCTAAAGAGCAATTTTATGGTTCAAGAATTGGGAACAAAAAAATACTAAATAATTGTTCATAAAGTATACCTCCTAACCGATCCAAGTGAATCTAGACCACACAATTTACTTAAGATTACGATTCTTTCTGGTCCCCAAAGGGACTCGACGGGCTTATTGGGCCCTTTGTGCCCCTTTTCCAGGCCCGCTATGATCGATTTCGCTTGAAATGTTTTCAGAAGAATCAGAACACATTGAGAAAAAATGATAGCAGGACTGAATTGGAATACTTTTTTCTTAACATAGGTGTGTTTCCAATGCATATCAAATGGCATCCAATCAACAAGCTCTAAAATGTGAACAATTTTGATCATAGGCGTAGGCCTGGCAAGAACTCAAAAAGAGCCCTACAGGCTACAGAACGTCTAGGATTTTGATCCATTTACTTCATGGATCATTTTTTCACGCTAGTTTTTGGTACCTAGACTTTATAGTCAGCAAGTTGTTTGATATTTATCTGTTTGATACTTTCATGACCTCAAAATTAGCCAAGGTGTGCGTGCACATGCTGACCCGGACATCCTGTTATTGATTGAAAAAAAATGCTTGATATTAGGTATGACAGACATCACAGCCACAGTGCCACTGCCACAAAGTAACATAAAAACACTTATACCATCAATTCTCAACGAAAGTAAAGTATAGTATAACTACCACAAATTCAGAACAAGACAAAGTTAATCGACTTGACAAAGCTAACATAAGGAGAAAACATATTCTTCAAAGAACCCAAAATTAAATTGTAGCAAATTAAGCAAGCATACAAAGCAAAATCAAGATAAGAAACTGTTGGTTGAAATGAAGGGTGTTGGTCCAGGGATAACTGATGGGAGTTTCTAATAGATATTTATTCGAACATATTATGTGCAAGTGCAACCAAACGGTTAATACAACAAAATGGAGAGAGAATTTTCCGTATTAACCTTGGAAACTGAAGATGGGATTGGGAGCCAAATTTTGATCAGATTGACTTCGCCCATTGTCGTCGATTCAATGTCTACAATCTGTTGGGTTATCTGCGTATATGAAACCATTTTACAGGCAGAATTACACTCAGCCGCTTTTAATTACCATTAAACGCTTGAAATTGCATATGGCCGAGAAATATTGAAAGCGGGATCACTATAAACGATTCCTTTGTGTTTTACATACCCATTGGCCGCACGGAATTACACTTTGCCGCTTTTAATTACTCTTGGCCGCATGAAATTTCACCTAGCCGCGAAATATTGAAAGCGGGATCACTGTAAACGATTCTTTCGTATTTTACATTCCCATTGGCCGCGCGGAATTACACTTGGCCGCTTGTAATTACTCTTGGCCGCATGACATTGCATCTGGCCGCGAAATATTGAAAGTGAGACTGTAAACTATTCTTTTGTGTTTTACATGCCTCTCGACCACGCGGAATTACACTTAGCCGATTTTTTAATTACCCTTGACCGCGTGAAATTACATATGGCCGCGAAATATTTTGGGAATTTTGGATTTGAAATTATCTCTATGCAAACCGTCCCTAATAAATTTTTAAACAATTATTATCTCCATCCATCCGTACGGTCCGCAAAACAAAAACTAAAAAATAATGCATTTTTTTAGAAAAAATTCAAGTTAATTTTATAAATTAAAAGAACTCGTCGATATCTAGTAAATTATTGAAAAAAATTTTGAATTTTTTCTACACAAATTATATTATTTTTACGTTCTCATTTTGCCAACCAAAAAATATTTTGGAATGGAGTGAATATTACTATTATTTCTCTATCTATCTTTCTTCACTCATTACCGAAAATCCCAAAACCAAAACAAAAAACGAACGGGTCTTTTTGTGTATAATTTCTTATCAATATTTGTTATTTGTCAGATGAAGATGAAAATTATGTAAGTACCGAAAGGCTTCGACGAATGTATTATATTTCTTTTTGATTATTAATAAATAAAACGGCAGCAATATTTTACCAATTATCGTCAAATCCTGTCATCAGTGAAAGCAAGTTGAAGAGCAACGCTGTCAACACAATTTAAAAATACAACTTTAGACACAATTACGATTGATCTACATGCATCTAACAACTCCAGATGCATTTGTGTCCAGAGTTGAATTTTAAAGTTGTGATTGTAGACTTTTGGTTTTGCATAATCACTTACCTAAAATGTGATGTCCAACATTCGGTATGTTTACACTAGTGATTAACTTATGCAGCAATTTTTTGGTTTTGTCTTTATTTAATTTTTTTTTTTTTGCGTTTGTTAGTTTTACGCTAAATTTTTATGTAATATGGGTTTGTCTCGTGAGTTTTTGGACTTTTTCTTGAATATTTCTCAAAATACTTGTATAAAAATCATAAGTTTTTACTTTTTTGATTTCTCACGTCAAGACAAACCTATGTCACTTAAAAATTTAGAGTAAAACTAACAAACCTAAAAAAAAAAAAAAAATTAAATAAGGACAAAACTAAAAAGTTGTGGTGCTTAAATTAATCACTAGCATAAACGGGGCCCACTACGTGCCAATGCCATTCACTAGACATTTCGGATTGATTACTTTCTCTTCCATGTGTTTGCAATTGTTATGAATACAGATTTTGAATTTTAATTTCAGATTCTGGTGCAGATTTTAGATTTTATTGTTTATTAACCCTAATCATACTCCTAAATCCCATAACAAGCATTTTGGGTGACTGCGTTATGGGATTTGGGCCGAACAAACCGGGCTCGAGCCTAGTCCATGGTCCAGTCTCTGCCAAACTAGATCGATTTCCTACGGGACAACTCTGGCCCATTCTAGGGATCAAGTTACGGTCAGGCCTCAGGACCAAGTCGCTCTTGGGTCGAGCTTATATTGGGCCTTTGTGTAAAACATTCCCTCAGATTAATGTTGAGCATTCTATATAGATGTCGTTTTTAACAAGTCTTAACCTTACCTTTAGTACTGAAAGATGATATAAACTCGTGGGCAGAACTCATCTTTGAAAATCGGATTACAAGGAGAGGGCGTCCAAGAGTTTATACACACTAGGTTAAGCCCATGGTTAGGCGATGTGGAACTTTAGGATCGTAACATACCACCATACTCTGCAACCAATGTCCACGGCAACCCACTCTATCAACACTAACCTGATGGTAGACATTTCTCTTTTTTTTGAGACGGCTCCACTCATCTATCAGTATTCAATACTTTAAGTATTTTAATCCAGCCTATAGGTCACCGCATCTGCGAGTCGAAGAACTGCTATCATGCCAGTGTAACAAATATTGTTTAAACATACATTTCAAAATGGGCGTGACTTTTTATATTTTTGCTTTAGACCCGCGAAAATCGAAAGTTACCACGTGGTGCTACAAGAACATTGAAGAATCACTTCAAAAGTCTTAGGTCGGTCATAAGCACTACGTACGAAGGTGTCCACAAAATATGTGATTATATCAACTTTGCTAGCACTACACTCAAACACATACATCCACACTCACATGGAAGATGGGTCCCGCACGAACCCACCTCTCATGTAAGTTTGAGCGTGTAGATGCATGGGTGCATGTTTAATTGGGTGTGACCCTTGCTTTTACAATAATTGGTGTATTATTGTTGTACTATATATCGAAGGAACCTTCTCCTTGCAGCTGAAAGTACCTTCTTATGTGGGATTTTATGCCAACTTCTGGAGACCAGTTCAATAGGGAAAATGAAAACGATATTAGCAGTGAGAGGTACTCAAATAAAAGAGGCCCATTCACAACGTTTTCATAGCCGTTAGTGTGAATCGGGGATGGTGTTGTGCGGGTGGTGCACATTACTTATAAGTGGGTGTTTCATTAAGGAAAATAAGTTTTTGTGAGAGAATAATTTATCTTATAAAATAAAAAATAAATATTTAAAAAATAAGAATATTGACATAATGGGGTCTAATCTACCATTTTAAAGCTAGAAGCCTAGAAATCTAGGCTGGGGCTTGGGGTATGCAAATCAAGTAAAAACAAACAAAGGTGGTCAACGAGAATTTACATAGGATAAATGATTTTCGCATTCTTCTTTTATTCATTGCACTTTTTTTTTGGCTTTATCAACGAGAAATTAAAAAGTGGATGTAGAAGAAAGGACAACTTAGTAATTTCACATGCATAATGACAAAAAAGAAAGTGCATAAGAACAAAAGGGAGTGTAAAATTCATTTCCCAACTTACGAATGAAAAACAACTTTTGCATTGATATTTCATCACTTTGGACAAATGGAAATAATAAGACATGCAAACAAGGGCAGACCTACCATGGGTCCTGCTCGGGCGCTAGTAGGGGTGAGTATCGTGTCGTGTTGTGTTCGTGTCATCTCGCGCATATTCATGTCAAAATTCTTTTAACTCTAACCCGGTCTGTTTAGATTTTCGTGTTATCATGTCGTGTCATATTCGTGTTTCGTGTCAAAAATGCCGACCCAAACCCTCTAACTTTGTGTGTGTTATTGTGTCCTTCCATAAATTCTCGTGTTGTGTCGCGTCATCTCGTATTCGTGTTAGAATTCTCTCAAATCTAACCCGACCTGTTTATAAACTTTTTCGTGTTCCATGTCAGAAATAACTGACCGTAATCCTCTAATTTCGGGTCATGTTCTCGTGTCGTGTCGAAAATTTCTACCCCTAGGCACTGGCCTCACCCTTATTTTTTCAAATATTTGTGATACACCTCTGGAACACATTCTACTGCAATTGAAATTTTCATTGTTTTAAGTAAGTTGGATGTCGTAAATTCACAAGTTAGCTCTTTTACTAATCTGTGGGATGGTTTCTTATCACGATGGCAGACTGTATCTAATAGGGAGTGGTGGTTGGGGTTAACTGCTATGCTTTTGTGGTACATTTGGAATGGGAGAAATGCTGCGGTTTTTTATCACAAGATCCTCCTTCCTGAAATGATCAGCAAACGCACAGTGGCTACTTTTTTGGATTTTTGGCAATGAACCCGCTGGTATTTTATGAGAGAGGAGGAGGTGGGGAGGTGCAAAGGCAATTGTGGCAACGACCGTTGGAGGGGTCCTTCAAGATTAATGTAGATGGTGTGTGGAGGAAGGAATCTGGGGAAGGCGGTTTCGGTGCCATGATTCGAGATAGTAGGGGGAGCTTTGTTGGTGATATTATGGGGAAGCTATCGTAGTGTGCTAGGCCTGCAGTGGTAGAAGCCATGGCAATTCGAAGAGGGATTCTGCTGGAGAGCCAGTTGGGGTTAGGGTCAATTGTAGTGGAGAGTGATGCTCAAGCTGTGATTAATATGATAAATGGGCAAATTGTGACTAGTCAGGAGTTGGGGGTTGTTATTCATGATGTCCAGGCCTTGGGTAGAAGTTTTCAAGTCTGTTTTTTCCTTTGCCTGTAGGTCTTGCAATATGGTTGCTCATCTGTTGGCGAGCAGAGATATATTTGGTATGGGGTCTTTTCTTTGGACTGATTCCCCACTGTCGTGGTTACTTGATCCATTAATTAGGGACGAGTCTCATTCTTGATGTAATGAATTTCTTTGTGGTTATAATATCTGTTATCGGTGGGGAAAAAAAGAGTAAGTTAATAATTATGAAATGTAGCACATATTCATTTGTTATAGAGGGGACACCTAATCATGGATGACATGATATTAAGGGCTTGTTTGATAACCTTAAATTCAGCACTTAAAACTGAATCGATTAAGTAATAAGTGATTCAGTAAGTTTGATAATGACATTATACATTGCTTAACAAATTAAGTGCTACTTAAAATGTAGGCTAACAGTTGAAAAAAAATAAGTAGCTTTGAGTTACTTAATTCTGGCTGAATTCTTGTATACTTACATTTAATCACCATACTACCACCACCACCACTCCTACAACCACTCCACCACCACCACCACTTTGCCGCCGCCACCACCACCACCACTTCACCATCACTCCTCCACCACCACCACCACTCCCCTATCGCTCCATCACCACCACGATGGCACCACCATTATCACACTGCCACAACCACTACCACACCATCACCACCGCCACCACCACAATGCCACAATTGCACAACTATCATTCCACTGACACCATTCACTGTCACCATTACACAATTACTCCACCACCACCACCACCATTACACAACCACCACCACCACCACCATTACACCACTATCGCCAGCACTCCACCACCACCACCGCCGCCACCACCACTCCATCACCACCAACACACCACCACCACCACAATCACCATTCCACCACTATTATAAATACATTGTGACCATTAGTAAATTAAAAGAGAATCGGAACTAAAATTAATTATCATTTTTTAAATTCAATACGTAATATGTTTATCAAACAGCTTTTCAGTTTAAAAGATTCAGTATTCAGCTTTCAGTACTTAATTTTTCATCGTTCAATTTCAGTTCTCAGTTTTATCAAACAGGCCCTAAATCTCCAGAGGATCATTCTATTATTTTGGAAACCATTCAATAAAACATCAACAAACAGAAACCATCTTTTTTAATCAATTGTTCAACAAAAAAAAGTCTATATATTGTAACTTGCCTTTTGAATTCAAATTCTTTTTTCTGATTAGCGAAAAAGAATTTTGTTAAACTTTGAAAATGAATTACAAAGATTAACTTGCCATTTGAATTCAAATTCTCGTGCCACCCTTGCTTAGAAAACAGAAAAGGTAGATCCTATTGCGCCGTAATAGGAGACTAAATCCATTCATTTTGACTTCACGAATTCATATCACTATCGGCTTGTTAATAGTTTTAGCTAAAATCTCAAAATATCTACACCCCGGTACCTTTAAAGAGTGGCGGAAGTATTAAGGGACCAAAAAAGTAAAATAAATAAGTTCAAATATTTTTTACACCACCATTTTAGGGCTTCACGTAATAGGAGAAAATGTATAGAACTTGAACCAAAATCAAAATACACTAACCAATCTATTTTCAGTACCCTAATTTTTGTGGGGTTCGGTATGCGTATCTAATAATTTGCAATTATATTATGATACGGCGGTTCTTAATACATGGTATCAACAATCTCTTGAGATTTAATTCTCCAGTATGCCGTATCAAAAAAAAAATCTCTTACGATTTAACCTTGATAGGGGCTAAATAAAAAATCCTTCTCCCCCATTGATTTCCGTGAGCCCCAATGTGGACGGAGTCGATTGTCGTCAGAGCAATCCGCTCATGTGCTCTTTTATCCGATCTTTCTCACCGTATGCTCTTTTTTCCAATTGTCCTGCAGTTTCATTGACGTTATCAAGTCGGCCCTATTCTTGTCGTTCTGGGCATCGCATAGGTTCGTGCCCTGACGAGGGCGTAGTTTCTTGGGACGGAGGTAGCAGTTGGTGGTGTCGTACGATGGGGTGTGACTGGTGTGGTGATCAAGGTTTTGTTCCATGGTCTTTTCTATATCTCTGCCGCCGGCCTTGTGGCAGCAGCAGTGAGGGACTTTTTTTTTATGATCAACAAATTTTTTTTATAAATCTTTAAAAAAGATTACAAAGATTTAACGGTTTGCAAGCAACCAACCATAAAACCAAAACCAAAACAACCCAAACAAGCAAAAAAACATAAGCCCAAAAAACATAATCTAAAACTTAAGATAGCAAACCTATAGGACAAAGCCGAAACCAAGAAGCTACCAAAACCCACCAAACCTCAATATTAAAATTCTAGAGAAAGAGGGGCTTCATCCTCGAAATCAACTTCTTCCTCCGAGGCAAACTCTTCCTCCAAGTCATTTAGAGCATGGATCCTATTCTTAAATTCTTCCTCTTGCATTTCAACAAATTTCTTTGAAGTATAGTTTCTCCCTCCTCTAACTTTGGACTTCGGGTTGGTGTTGTGCAATAAGGTGCACACTTCCGAGCCTTCGGATCATGCATCCGACGGCTTCGATCTCATCTCGGCAACAAATGATTGAGAGTCGTTTATTGCAGAGATGAGATTCGAGCCGTCAGATGGACGATCCGATGGCTTGGTCGGAAGATAAGGAAGAAGATGGAACCTACAAGTTTTTAGGATTCAATTTGACAGTCTTAACGTTAACGGCAGTGAGGATCTTGATCAGCGTTTTTGGGTGGTTGGACTTAGGGGTGTCGATCTGTTGTTTGCTTGCAGGTTTTGCATTAATTTTTGTTTGTTGTTTTTTTTGGTTTTCTTCTCCTGCTTGGGACTTTCTCTCACTCCTTGTGGCTGTTTTGTGATGGGTTTTCTATGTCCATATCTTGATGGCTTTTCGTGGTCGGAGACAAGTTTTGTTTGTGTGAAATCATCCTGAATGTTCATTTATGAGTTTAGGTGTCCTTTGTGGTTGTTTTCCTCCCTCCTTGAAGGTGGCTACCGTTCTCGATGTACAATTTTTGTATTAATGAAAGCACCTCTAAACTTAGGAAAAAAAACACGTTAAATCGTGACTCCGTCATTACTTTTGAACATGAACTTAATTTCCTAATATCTAGGTGAAACTAACTTTGAAAAGTGACAAATTAATAGTCAAATTATGAGCCAGTTAGTTTTGCGCCATATTTTTTTAAATTATTGATTCGTCTTGACGAGAAGAATCGAAAAAGTAAAAAAATTATGAGTACCAACCCATTTATTAGAAAAAAGAAAAGCTAAAAAATACGAAAAAATCTGAATAAGGAAAAATCAAAAGTCCAAGTTGGCAAAGTTTGAGGGCTAGTTTGAATGGGTGTTTCCTTGGTTGGCATCTTGCCAATTCCAATTCGGGTCTTTGATTGGCACATGATTGTTTTTAATTTAGTTTAGGGATTTGATACCGTCTTATCCTTGGTCCTTTTAGTCTTTGTAAAATCTTCAAATATTAATAAAATTTTCTTTTGCTGTTCCAAATAAAAGCTGGCATAGTT
>BPLS01007994.1:0-11063 GCA_019656275.1 Rhododendron kiyosumense | reverse complement strand
GCCCCCTTTCATTGTTGCTATTACTTCAGAGTACAGATTATGACATTAACCATTCAAGACATGTCTTCTGCAGTATATTTACCTTTTCACTTGAATTGGTACTACTCTATTAGTTTTGTTCAGATTTGCTTGCTTACCCTTGTTCTTCATTTCAAACAAAAGAGCTGCAATTGAAGAAATAGAATGGAGAACACCAAATTTGTTGCTAATGTCTCAACAAAATTTCCAAACAAAAACTTCCAAATTCCCAACCCCTCCCCCCCCCCCCCCCCGCCCAATATTGTTTGGTCGGAGCCCTGGGTGTTGGTCGTGCTTCCGGCTTCCTGTTGATTTTTTGTATGCGTTTCAATTTGGGCCATTTTGGTGGTAGATTACCTGCATTCTCTCTTTACATATATGTACTCTGTTTTTTTTTTCTTTTCCCAATGGCATGTGCTCTGTTTTTCCCCCAATGAACTTCGGTTCTTTGTTTCTTTCGAGACCAAGTTTGCATTCAGAGGCAGATAGAAGAAAATGAAATAAATAGGCGAGTGAGATGTACAGAAGACACTTTTGGATTAACAAACTAGAAGGAAACATAGGTAGTAGAAACAGAGGTGTGGGGAGAGTAACAGAGTTCAGTAGCAATGAAGATTGAAGGCTAATACAGTTGCAGGGTGTATTCTCTTTCCTTCAAAATTGGTTGGGACTTTCGTTACCAGAGGGATGGCGTGACACTGGCTGCGATGGTGTGATGGCGGCGATGGTTGTGCTTCGGACCGGCGGCGGTGAGGTGGGGGAGGGCGTCGATTTTGGGGGTGAAGAAGAGAAGCTGCAGAACCAATTGGAGGAAAAAAAATTCAGTGGCCGAGCGGGTACCGAGTGGTGCCCGCTCGCACATCCAAGCCATCCATTCCGTATTTGAATGACTCAGATTTGGAGAGAAAAAGTGTTGGAATGAAAGAAGAGAGATGATTTTAATCCGAGCCTTTCAAAAGTATATTAGACGATTCGAATGTGCCGAACGGGTACCAAGAGAGAGAAATGCATGCCATGTTATTTGGGGTGGACTTAGTCTTACAATTCAACTTCTATATCATGCATTTATTATATTCTATGAAAATAAAGGCCACAAATTAGTCTGAAAAGAAAGAAATAATTTTTTCCCTCATGGAAAGAGAAATGGATACCGTGTTGTTTGGGGTGGATTGTGAACACTGTATGAATCCTTCACATGTATACATTTTTGGACGTCTCTGTTTTGTAAATTTTTTTCCCAGTATTGTTTGGCTTTTTTGGAGATTAGATTCAAGCAGACAGCTATGAACAACCACAATCTGCCAAAATGAGAATCACAACTAGTGAATTTTTTCTTGCGTTTGAAGGGTCCATCAAGTGGTACTAGATTTAATGAACCTTACGTTTCAAGGACTTAGCCCTGAGCCATTAGCTTATATATATGAACCTTTCAATATATCTAACTGAATTTCTCATGGTTTTTTTTTTTTATTTAGAAAAGAGTGAAATCAGCCACTCTATTATTTTTTTTTTAAGGGATGACATGGTTTGGTCTTTATTTTTCTTTTTGAAACCCAGAGGCAAAAGTATTTGCATTAAGACAAGAATTTACATGCTAATTGGGACAAGGATATGGGGTTCTTTCTTCTTTTTTTTCTTGCTAATATACATTGGTGGGTGTTAGCGGGGTATTAGTATGTTAGTCAATGAGGGGTTCAGAGGTTATCCATAACTCCGAAACCCCAAATTTACTTCCCGTATGACTCAAACCTTGGTCACCACTTGGAATTAGGAGTCATCATATGGGGACTGTTAATCCTACGCCTAGGTCGAGGTTTCAAGCCGAACATGGTGAAAGCATGAAATCTGTTTCTTTAAAATTGTGTTGGATCTTTGATTATCGAAAGGAATCTTGATAGCGGTTGCCATTAACGTTTATTTTCCTTCTAGAAACTGATGCAGGGAGGTGTGTCGAAAAAGAAAAACGCGCAATAAGGACAATTATGAACACGAATGAACTAGTGGAACTCCCTCTTTACCGATAAGTTATTTGAAGACTATGAAACATGCATGTGCCCTATAGAGCAAGACATTATATATTGCAGTGCTCGTTGTAACCATCCCACTTATTGTTTCTTCCTGCAAAATTTCAGAAGAAAGAAAAACATTAAAACAGCATTAGAGAATCACTTTCAACTCTGTCTCTCCATTTTTTATTTGGTCAGAACGGGCAAATTTTTGGAGTCATCCCCTAGTTTTACGGTTGTATCAATTTCGTCCCTCTAGTTTCAATTGTCACCAAATAAACTCTGTAGTTTGTTTTACGTTCCAAATTAGTAAAATCGTTAACACTGTTAATGAAACTAATGGAAAAATATGATTAAAAAATTAAGTGCTTCAATTATCAATCCGGTTGTACCAGTGCGAAAATCTTATTTTTTTATCATTTTGTTCTAGATGGTCATAGTAAATTTCTAGCTCTAAGGCCTTTCAACGAGCACCCGAAGACTCCTTATTTAGATTCAGAGCTCTCTTAAGGAGTCTTCGGATGCTCATTGAAAGGCCATAGAGCAAAAAAATTATTAAAACTATCTAGGATAAAATGATCAAAAAAATAAAATCTTCGCACTGGTTTAACTAGATTGAAAATTGGAGTACTTAATTTTTTAATCATATTTTTCCGTTAGTTTCATTAATGTGTTAATGATTTTGCCAATTTGGAACGTAAAACAAACTACAGGTTTTATTTGGTGATAATTGAAACTAGAAAGACGAAATTGAGACAACTGTAAATCTAGAGGGACAACTACAAAAATTTGCCAATATCTATATGGATATATTGTCTATGTACGTTCTACCATAATGATGTATATGTTATATTAAAGGTTCAAAATGACGTTTGGAATACACTGTAATGTTAAACGTATATGTTAGATATTTGATATATATACTGAAATATGTGTGGCTAGCACCTTGCTAATCCTCGTTAATGTATATACAATATTGGCAATCGGTCGAAGCTTGCACTGACTTGGGATCGAAATGCTGCAAGAGCAAGAAACTAGGATTTTTTTCCAATATGAAAATGTCTATTGTGACGAAAACATTCGTCACCAATTTCTTATATTGGCGTCATAATTTATTTTCACTGATGGATCACCTTTGGTGATGAATTTTGTCGTCGCTTCGTTGCTAGAAGTAATAATTGGTGATAAAAAAAATTCATTGTCAAAAAGCATTAATAGGCAAGGAAATTTTTTTTGTCACCAATTATTCATTTTTTGCGACGAAATATTTTATTATCAAAAGGCATTATTGGTGACGAAAAACAAATTTCGTCACTAGGTGTGAATCCTTGACAACTTTTAGTTGACAAATAATTTTTCCTCACTCATATTATTTGTGACGAAAAAACATGTTTCTTAATAATATTAATAAAATAATAATATTTTGCTCTTTTATAATGAAATGCTCTAGCATTACCCCTCATTGACTCGGACTTCCAAGTCAAGTCACTCTATGTGGAAATTTCTTGGCCACGGAAAAAGATATTTTCGTCACTTCCATCAAGGACCAACTCCCCTCCGCACTACATTCCTCTGTATTCCTCCAAACTCTCAATTTTTGATCAAATCTTGAGCTCGAACTATAATCTGAACTATTCATCTAGTAGAACACACAAAAATATATGAGTTTACAAAATATGAGTGTGATTTGATATTTATAGACGCACAAACACATGGAAATTACGGGGTCATGCAAAATGAATGGTAAATATATTCTAAAGTTTAACGACCTTACATTTTACAAGATTAACGATTTGGATCATAATTTTGGTCTTGAAGAAATTACCTCTTGTATGCCGCATGTGTTTTGATTGGTAATATACTGCATACCCATAACTATTACATAGACAAACTAGGAAACAAATGACATCTAGTTTGTTATTATTAGTGTGGAACACTGCTCCAAAAGCACAATATATAATCCCTCCACGTTTAGAGTCTTTCCCAAGAGTACATCCAAAGTATGGTGGTTGTCCATGTCATGTTTGGTTCTTTTCCCGAGGGGTACGTCTAATTGATTGTCCATGTCTATTACTGGCAAATTTATGACTGATGTACTTTTGGCAAAAAAGATTTAAAATTTTATCTACAAATTAAAAGAACTCGGTATTATCGACTAACGTGCGGAAAAAGGTTCCAATTTAGTTTCTTACCAAATGTAATGCATCACATAGCAATGCGTTTTGCGGAGCGGACAAATATAAATTGTACCCCCTCTGTCAATAAAGCTTGTTGGATAACTCTTCTTTTTATTGACAATTAGGTATTTCAGTAAACTTTTACCCACAGGTGTTCGGAGAGCATATTTTTTTTAAGGAAACAAACAATTAAATACAACGAAATTATTCTCATAATAAGCAATATTGTAGAAAATGTTACACTTTTTCATTGAGGAAAATGGATTGTAAAACTATATATTCTAAGAAAATTAAGGCCACAAATTAGTCGGACAAGAAAGAGGTATATTTTTTTCCCCTCATGCATGGAAAGAGACAAAATGATACCGTGCTGTTTGGGGTGGACTTAGTCTTACAATTGAACTATATCATGCATTTATATTCTAAGATAAGAAAATAGCGACCACAGATTAGTCTGACAAGAAAGAGATATTTTTTTCCCTCATGGAAAGAGAGAAATGCATACCGTGTTGTTTGGGGTGGATTGTGGATCCTGTATGAATCCTTCACACGTATACGTTTTTGGACGTCTCTGTTTTGTGAACTTTTTTCCCAGTACCGTTTGGCTTTGTTGGAGATTGGATTCAAGCAGGTAGTTGTGAACAACCAGAATCGACCCGAGAGTCAAGCAATGAATTATTGAATTAGGTTTTGTGAGTTGACTTGGGTCTTTTCTGAGCAGCGGTACGAATGGATCGACCCTATTTTGCATCTAAAAAAGTGAGTCAAGTCGTTCATTTTGTTTGGTTTGTTGCACAAGTTTGTAAAATCACTCTGATTAAACATTGATATAGGCATGAATGAACCATGTTTGTGTTCAGAATTTTTTAAAGACTATTATGCATTTGAGACAAAACTTCGATCAAGATAATCAATCATGTGTCGTTCATGTCCCTAACCTATCTCGAATCAAAGTAATTTTTGGCAAGGCTATTACAAATTCGAGATGGGGCTCATGTATGCATCGTACATTAGGTCCCCCAATTAGAATTTAAGTAGCTTGATTGTTTTTCAACTTTGCTATTGACATAGATAAAACATGCACATATCGTGTACTGATCTCGATGTGGGTCCACTACGGATCCTACACAAATTATCCGATCCGTCAATTAAATTTAAAATATTTTTTCAGGAGGCCTTATGAAAAATCAGATTAATCTGATATCTATAAATACTCGATTTTAATCATTTAATTTTTCATTTATGTTCAAAACTGAATGAAAAATTAGATGATTAAATTGAGTACTTTTAGTTATCGGATTGAGCTAAGGGTCATCATTTAGCCCGAAAGCCTGCGACCCGTCCAAAGCCCGCCTGGCCCGTCGGGCTTTTACCCGATCCGAGTCCGGAAAACGGGCGGGCTAGCCCGGCCCGTAGTTTGTAATGAGCGGCTCGGGCCTATGAATTTTTACTCGGCCCGACCGTAGGCTTGGCCCGTGAGCCTGCCCTTGGTACCATCCCAAAAGCCCGCCAATGGGCCCAAAATCCCACAAAACCCTTTCTTTTTTCCCTTGATTTAGTTTTGCCCAAAGAAATTTAAGCCCACAGTTGGCCCGCCGGCCCGCCAATTGGACTAGCCCGTGGACTGGGCTTGGGCTTCAATTTATGGTAGGTAGCCTGGCCCGCCAAAAAGAAAAAGCCAGGTCGGCCCAGCCCGTGGGCGGGCTGGCCCGGCCCGATGATGACCCTTAGTTTGAGCTATTTTTTGCGGGGGCTCCTGAAAAAATATTTTAAATTTAATATATGGATCGGATCATTTTTGTGGGGCCTATAATGGGCCCCACATTGAGATCAGTGCATGTTGACAGACTTTTCAAATTTTTTTGGACCCAAAAGTTGAACTACAATTGGGCCAGAGGATGGCACAAGGAAAAAAATAACTCACTAGAGTTGTCCCTAACCCAAGGAGAAAAGGCCTGAAACCTCTAGATATATGGGCCCAATTGAATTGTCCTTGCAGGACCATGAAAAGAGATGACGTGTACTTGAAAGGGCACACAACACTCGATCCCTTGATGACGTACTACTGCCACATATCTTCAACACAGCTTCGCCACACACACACACACACACACACATATATATATATGTATATATATATATTTCAAGTCCATTTTACTTCGATACCCAATCCTCATGGCTTTGAAATTCCAAGAATATCTTGTGAGCAAAATCCCAAGCATACACATTGAAAGAAATGTTTGTGATTCGATGTTTAGGGAAGCAAACTTTAGTCATCCGAAGGCATATAGGGCGATGGAAAATGTTGTAATGCAGAATAAGTGGCTATAGTTCTGGATGAGATTCCAGCCAAAAAACTGGGTAGTAATGCTATTAATAATCAAATTCATCCTTTATAGACGTAGCATTGTAAATTGAACCAGTAATGAAGTAGTTTTAGGTTTAGGTTGAGTTGTAACAAGGTACTGGACTGTCTCGTAGACTTGTAAAGTTGTGTATTGCAATAAACAAGGCTTACCGATAAATGTACTATTCTTATTCATGATAAATCACTACAACACAAAAGGCTTGTAGTGAGAATTTAGTTTCCTCGCCAGAACAGTTGATTTTCTTGCAAAATGTAATTGTGGGGAAATTTTTCCTCGCCTAAAGGTTGTCGCAAAAAGTGTTTGTGAGGGAAAAAAAAATTCCTCTATTCTGACACAATTAGCTAAGAATTTTTTTCTCACTATAGTTTTTCCTCACTAGACTATTGCAATGTTTACAAAATAGGCGAGAAATTTTTTCCTCGCCAATTATTGTTTCGGTGAGGAAATTTTTCCTCGCTAAAACTCTTGAAACTAAAAACAGTATAATTCCCCAGCTCCTTTGCTTATGTGCGAAATCAAACCGTGGCCTCTTCTATAGAGGCATTCACTCCGTCGATCACACCAACAATTAAGAGAATAATTATAAGTAGATGCACGGTGATAATCTAATTTTGCGTTATAATTGGTCCCAACGATTTATTTGGTGTGTAAAACGATGCATGATAGCTTTATATGTAACACTATCAATTCTAAAAAGGAAGACAATGCTTCAGAATTCTTTGCATTTGAAGCAAGTTGGGTCAATTTAGAAATTTTTTGTGGGATCTAAATAACAAAATTTGGTTGCAAACTAGCAATCAGATATTCTTATGAGAAATCAAAATGAGTGGGGTCAAGTGACCCCATGTGTAGCTTAGTGCCTCCACCCATGCAGGCAAGGAACCTACACTAGCCTAATCTAATTGGGTGGGGAATGGGATCCTACAATGAGAATCGAACCGAGTACCTCATGCTGGAAAAGAGAACACCTTACCACTTGGGCTATCCTTTGTTTTCCGCTAGTACTTGATTGTTTTCCTACTTCTTATTGATTTATGATTATGATAGGGATCACCAGATACATATATTGCTGAGTAGTTCAAGGTTTTGATGTTTCCAAAGGACAAGGGCAGTAAGCCATTTTAAATTAGAGTGAACGATGATGTACAAAGAAAGTATTGTTCTCGAACAAAAGCATTACTTGAAGGGCTCAGATGCATATTGGTAGGAGTTTTAACAATATTTTGGAGTGTTTGGAGTCATTCCATAGCATAGATCCGGTAAACTAGCAGTATTTGTTAGCATAACTTGAGGAATTGTTGGGAGAAAAACTATTCTTCCATGTAAAAATTTTAGTGATTTGGAGCTTGAATGTAAAATAGTGCTGCTGCTCTTGAAAACATATGCATGGTTATGTAACTCTTGTGCAGATAAAGAAGTTCACATAAGCGTTAAGAAGAATTTCAACAAGTATGTTTGGTTTTGTTGACCACTTAAAATCTCCCCATGGTCAATTTTTTATCAACGCCAAGGGTCGATGTAGGTCAAGTAGTGAAGTGAACATTAAATTAGTGAAGAAATACTTTAATCAACTAAAAAAAAGAGGACAAGGAGGAAAGAGAAGGAATTGAATGGTTTGAAATGTTGGCCACCTCTCAAGCTATAGGTATTGGAATCTTTTTGCTTCATGGCAATGAAGCAACTTTTCTGGTGGTATCATAAAGAATTTGTCCAGAGAAAATTTTGTCACCTAGCAGGAAGGATCATTTGGTAGTGAATAAAACTAGAACATTTTTGTGAATTTAGGTTTAATGCTCGAGATGTGAATTTAATGGGAGAGTGAAAATGTTCTGCAGAGGTTCGTTTGGTGTATTGATTCTAAGAGAGCAGAACAGGTCACTTGTTCGTGTGGACGAAACTCTGTAGTTATTAAAGGAGTTTTAAGTGTGCATAAGTGTCTTGTGGTAAAGAATGTGAAGTAGAATAGTCTCTTGTATTTGATATTTCCCGTGGAGGTATATAATGCACATTGCACAGCTTATGGCTAGTGAGTGTCAATTAGTAACTTGTGCCGACTGGCCGGGTTCCAACTTAGCATACGTGTTCATTTTGATCCTTGTTCTCATAGTTCCCAAAAAAAAAAAACCGAAAGTTGAAAGAAAAAAAAAAACCAAAAATATTGCCGGCCATGTTATTTCTTCTGTCTTCGTGTCATTTCTTCATTTTGTTTTCTTAAGTTTATATTCGATCTTACGGTGTCGTGGGAAATCATGCCTGAGATTTTATTGCAATTTCCATGGCAGACTAATATTCATTACATATGAGATATACCAATTTTATAAGTACTCCAATTCTTTAAATGGCAGTATTATATATATGTGAAATTGAAGATATATACTCTCTTTTTGGCGTCTAAGCCTTTATAAATTGTTCACAAGCACCTGCATTAAATGGTTCTCACAATATTCAGTAGTTTCCATAATGTAAATGTTCAGAACAGATCTATATGACATCGAGAGCAAATGATCTTGGTGGGGTTGAGGTATCCATACAGCTACGTACACTGAAACAGTTTAGAGATGATATGTAGATTGATACTCTGGTGACGACTTGAAAATTTACAGACAAATTGGGATTTACAGATTTCTCATTCGCTTTCCATTTTGTGCACCGGTAACTGTGACTTGTTTAATTACATGCATAGGAAATAATTATCGAATGATTCCGAAGATTTTCGTAAGTTGTCAATCTTTATTCAGGAAAGCTTCTATTTTGTTTGCGCTGCTGGCTGAAGTAGCCACATATTTAAAATATGTTTAATTTTGTTTTTGCTAAGTGGCTGGATGGTGTTTCTGAGGTTGGGGGGTCTGACAGAAATTGTTGCTGCGTCTTTAGACATGGGTTCCAGACCATTATAGGTTATTCATATTTGGTAAACTACTTGTCTGATGTCAAATTGATTAGAAGAATCTGTCCGCCACTTGACACTTCCCGTCTTTCCACCTCTATGATTCATTGAAAGCTCCTTAGAGTTAATGGTAATAGCAGTGTCTTATTGGTGAAACTTATGAAAAAAAAAAAATAGTCTTATTGGTGAACCTATGGATTTTTGTTGATGAACCAAGGCAAACTTTTGTTGCACCCACATTCACTGGTTCAGTGGGTTTTGAGTGTGAATCCAGTTATAGTAACAGAGATGGCGGGCCTGTTTCGATAGAAATCTTCTGCAACTGGTAGTCATCTATAACATGACAAGTAGAACACAAGAACCAGGGCACTTCTTATTTGGTGAAGCCGGTAGTGTTTTTGGTAGTGTACCTAGTTGGTTGAGACTAACCAAACCATTAGCATGCATGACAAGAATCGTCGTCAATTCCTGATGGAGCACTAGTACTTGACGTGCTATTTGTATTTGGTATGTTGGGCTGAAATTTCCGGACATTCTTTGGTGAATGCTTCTTATTATAGCTGTATGTGTGCAAATGCCAATTTGAAAAAGATTTAGCGTTACGATTTCTGAGGCCTTTGTTATGGCAGCCCGTTCCATGATCATGCTCTCCTCTCATAATTTCTTATAAGAATGACATTTATATGGTTATTTGGATGTGGCTGTATTTGTCCTTTGTGGGTTTTCTCCTTCATGTTCCTTCATGTCTTCTTGTGAATGCATGGTTTACACCATGGTAATACTTGTATTAAGATACATGCTTTTTTAATATTTTACAGAATGAGAGACAACAATAATTTTTTTTTTTTTGGGAAATAGAGAGACAACAATAATTTACATTCTCTCTTGGTACAAATGGAAGCCTACGCGATGGTGATGTAAATGTGAGCAAACTTTTCAAGTCGCTGATATCTCAGACCAATTGCTACCTTCCGATACCTAGATTTTGCACCTGATCTCAAATTGATATGCATATGTGCATTTTGGAACGTGCAGACCTTGAGTGCTCCTTTGCCTGCAAAAGGAATGACCAAAGATAAAATACTTCAACTCGATCCAAGCAGAAAAATAAAAGGATGCAGGTGCAAACGCATTTGGGACATTCAAATATTCCATGGAAATTAGATTACACGCATGTGACTGCAACTGTAGAATGATTAGTCCTCATGATCGCTTTCACCTTCAAAATCTACATAACGTGAAAAATGCCTATTAATGATAACAAAAAAACGTGTGCGCGCGCAGAGAGAGAGAGAGAGAGAGAGAGAGAGAGAGAACTCTGAACCAAGCAGATCAAGCAACACGTCAGATAGACGCTCGGGAACGACATGGAAGCCAAAAAGAGCACCTCTGGATGCCCCAACTTGAAACTCCATGGAGACTCATGATCTAGATATTCAGTAATTTCAACCGACACATTCAAATTCATCCACCAAACTTCCCGCAAGGCAATTTTCTACATAACCTAGTATCTATCTTCCTTGCTTTCTTGGTGGGACATGACTTGACATCCATCTGCCTAGCCCATTGGTAAACTGAATTGAGTTTGAACCTTTGACATTAACCT
>BPLS01007992.1:0-11444 GCA_019656275.1 Rhododendron kiyosumense | reverse complement strand
TTACCATAGCTTAGTCCATAATTTAGTAGCACATAACAGCAGCAACCAAATTGATCAGATTGAGGACTGAATAGCACAACAGCGGCAGGAAATAGAGCAACAAAATACTATTGTTGGACAGCAGCTAGCTTCCAAGGCTATACCATCCTAGCTTGAAACACAACAGCAGCAACAGAAAGTAGTTGATACAGAAAGTAGCACTGGACAGTCAAAACTTGCATATCAAATCTCCACTGGCAGCCCCCAACATAAACAGAAAGTAGCTGGTACAGGCTAGGTAATGAACAAGGAACACCCTCCCAAAAGTAAGAGCCACGTAAGCTAGGGACAAGCCCCCTAGAAAGGCTTAAACAACCCAAGGGACAACCCTCCAAGGGTAGGTACAAAACATTAAAAGCAGCCAAGCTCACGCCAAGGAGTTGTCATTAAAGTTCCAACAACATAATACATTTGATGCTACCTTCTCTAAAACTGAACCTGCATAAGAGGTATACCTAAAGAAGGAAGGCCAATATAGCTAAACAGGAGGCTACAAGAGACCGCGAGACAACTAGCACACATGCTCCAGCGACATATCAGTCCGCACTATGATGCGCCATGGTGCCTTTACATCCAAATCTGAATGCTCAAACAGCACAGCAACGACACAGCGGCAATACAAGCCATAGCAGCAGCAGAAACACAGCAACATATGTATGATAGAGCATAGCACCCCACAAGAGTTGAACTCTAACAGCAAAGATAGGTAAAAACAGCTAAGGATAGCCCCTAGAAAAGCTCAAACATTCCTAGGGACAACCCCCCAAGGATAGGTCAAAACCATAACCAATAAGCCCTCAATCCGGCAACAACAATTCATTATTGCTGCAACTAACAAAAGTGGCAGATTGCAGTCATAGGATACACCATTTTTGATGAAAACAGCCACAACAAAACAACAACTACAACTGTAACAGAAAAACAGCACTAGCAACAGCAGGAAAGCAACTATCACATAGGCCACCATGGAATGCAACAAAGAACTAAGGAATACAACAAAGAACTAGAGAGTTACATAGCCTATTGCTTTATCAGCTCACTCTACTCCTCCCTCGAAACCTAATTCACCAACCATCTAAATGCAATAGGGCGGGTCTCAACTCCCTCGCCTCTCCCTCACAAAAGGCCTCCCACTAATTATTACCTCCACTCACAAGAAGATTGGGGCTCAAGCACACATCTCACGGCTCACACATATGCTGGCACACTCAAATCCATCTGAGAGCTTTTAGATAGGAGTAATAACAAGTATAGACCTTCCAAGAAGTTGGTACGAACAATTCCAGGTGAAGCTACCTTCAAGGATGCCAATATAGAGAAAGTAAACAACTGAGATGCATGAGATAATTTCCAAAAACAGTCAGCAACAGAATTAACCATTTATGTTCCACTCATTCACAACCTCGTTTGCTTGAAATGATTGTAGATTGGATAATGATAGAAGTCTTGCTCTAACCATGGAATAAATTTTGGGAACTACCTCACTAGAACAAGATTGACCTTGAAATTTCCTCATATTCCTCTCGATCCACACATGATAAACAGTGACAGTAAATACCAATTTGGTAATGACTGCTTTTATCGACTTGCCTTTTATGTGAGATAGAAAAGTGACCCAATCAGCCCAAGCTCTAGAGGGCCATGAAACATGAAGTTTGGAAAGGATAGAGTCCCATACGTGTTGGGAGTAGGAACAATTGAAGAAAAGATGGTCATGGCTTTCACTCATAGAGCAGAAACTGCACTGTTGAGAGTGATTAAGGCCAAAAAGTGCTAGCCTATCTGCAGTGGATAACCTATTCTGAATAGCTAACCAAGCGATAAAGCTACATTTTGGGATGTTGGCTGAAAACCACACCAATTTATGCCACACAACCTTTGGAAATGGAGTTCTCAATTTGTTCCAAAGGGAGGCAATTGTGAATTGGCCATTAGGATTGAGGGTCCATCTAATGCGGTCAGGCTCACTCAATCTGGATGGAATTAGAGGAGGCAAGGATCTTTTGATCTCATTGAGCTCCCTAGATCGGGTATCGGGAAAAGCCCAATTTGAATTGAGGATGATATGGGACACTGAAGCATCTCTAGGGATGCCAGAGTCAATTGCAAATCTGGGGCTGACCTTGTTTATCAAAGGGCCAAAAGGATGCCAGTTATCGTACCACAAAGAAATGGAATGGCCACTACCAAGAATACTAAGAATAAAGGGCTGCACTAGGGGTCTGATATTCAAGAGTTTCCTCCATACCCAAGAGCAGTCGCTTGGAATTTTCAAAGTCCAAAAATTCCTCCTCTTTATTAAATATGATTTAACCCATTGGCACCACATGGACTGTTCTCCACCTGAGATGAGGAACCAAATGTGTTTGGCAATGGCAGCCTTATTCCAAACCTGCAGGGACTTAAAACCAAGTCCTCCCTCCTGTTTAGGGGAACACAGATGTTCCCATGAAACCTTAGCACCAGATTTTCTGAGATCGGGGCCAGTCCAAAGAAAAGCCCTAAGGATTGACTCGACTTCCTTAATGACCTTTTTAGGAATGATGAAAAGAGAGGACCAATAGGTTTGCACGGAGAAGAGAACATTCTTAATCAACTGCATCCTACCTGCATAAGTGAGGTCCCTATTTGTCCATGACTTAGTTTTAGCAATAATGCTATCCACTAGACGCTGGCAGTCAGAGGCCTTGAGTTTAGTGGAGAGAAGAGGCACTCCCAGATATCGGACAGGAAGAGTGCCTACCTTAAATCCTAAAACACCAAGAATAGCTAACCTAGTGCTTGAGTTGACCCCAGAGAAATAGATGCTACTCTTCCCGGGACTAGGAGAGAGACCTGACATACACTGAAACTCAGTGAGAGCATCCTTAATGTGATTGACTGAGGTCAAGTCTCCTTTGCAAAAGATCATAAGATCATCTGCAAAGCACAAGTTCAAAATCTTAGTAGCTCCACATCTCCAGTGATAATGAAAATCAGGGAGGAGGGATTTCTCCCTAAGGAGACAAGTGAGAATCTCCATGACTATGACAAATAGGTAAGAGGACAAGGGATCTCCTTGCCTAAGCCCTTTTTTCCCATGAATGTAGCCCGTGACTTCCCCATTGATGCTAAGGGAGTAGTTGGCAGTGGTAACACACGCTTGCAGCCATTTAATCATTGTAGGATGAAAATTCATGGAAGACAGAGTATCCCATAGAAAATCCCATCTCACATTGTCATAAGCCTTCATGATGTCCACTTTCATAGCACACCTAGGAGAGGATGATGATTTATGATACCCTCTCATAAGTTCTTGGGTTAGAAAAATATTATCCGCAATCCTCCTACCTTTAACAAAACCTGATTGAACAGGATCAATTAGAGTAGGAAGAGCAGCCTGCAATCTTCTAGCAAGAATTCTAGAAATGCACTTGTATACAGTATTACAGCATGAAATGGGCCTAAAGTCTCCAACTTTGGAAGGATTAGGAACTTTAGGGACAAGAGCTACAATAGTAGAATTTGCTCTTCTAAGCATTTGACCAGACCTAAAGAAGGCTTTGACAGCTGCAGTGACTTCATGGCCAATGATAGGCCAAGCTTTCCTAAAGAAACCAGCATTGTAGCCATCAGGGCCTGGAGCTTTGGTAGGATTAAGAGACTAGAGGGTGTCCTTAATTTCACGGTCAGTAACTTCAGCTATCATGGCCAACCTTTGACTATCAGAAAGTCTCTTGTTGACTAGCTGTTGAATCCTAGAAAGCCCCTGATAAGGAGTTGGGTGACATGTTCCCAACAGATTGGTGTAAAAGTTGACAAAACTGGACTTAATAATCTTTAAGTCATAGGTGAGAGATCCATCATCCAAAACTAAACTGGTAAGCTTACTTCTATTTCTGGAATTGGTCACAGACTTAAAGAAATAAGAGGTGCATTGATCACCTAGTTTCAGCCATTGGATTCTGGATTTCTGCTTAGCCAGACTCTCCTCTGCCCTAAGCAAAGTGAGAAATTGCTTATGAACTATCCTTTCCTGACTTATAAAGAATGGATTGGAAGGATAAGTAACTAAGTCTAGCTGCAAGGATTCAAGAAGTTGCCTCGAGTCAGCAACCCTCTTAGATATATCACTAAAGTCTCTAGAATTAATTTGCTTAAGCTCATTTTGCAACAACTTGAGCTTCTCACAAACACAAAACATAGGATTCCCAATGATCACCCTCCTCCATACTCTTTGAACCACAGATATGAACTGAGGGTGATCAGCTAAGAAATCAAAAAACTTGAAGGGTTTATTAGATTTCTTAGGATTAGGAATCAAGCAGGCAATAGCTGGAGAATGATCAGATATGCCTGGAGTGAAAAAATGGGCAGAAGAACAGCCATAAGCCTTCATCCACTGCTCATTGACTAACACCCTATCTAGCTTAGTAGTAACAAAATGGGCACAGTCCTGCCTATTGGTCCAGGTGAGAAAGCAACCTGTATATCTAAGATCATCCAACTCCAAGGCATACAGGCACTGATTGAATTCATTCATATGAGGGGGCCAGCTAGTAATACCCCCTACCTTTTCATTAGGGAACCTAATAGCATTAAAATCCCCAAGTACAATCCATGGGGCTGAAGAGTTAAGATGATGGAGACTAGACCAAAGTGACTGCCTAGTCAAGTAACTGTTATCCCCATACACAAAAGTTGCAAAAAAAGGGGGGGTCCCACTCTTAGGGTGCACCTCACAATGCAAAAACTGGTCAGATTGGTCTACAACTTGAACCTGTATCACATTGGGATCCCAACAAACTAGTATTCTGCCTAATGGTGCCTGAAGGTAGTTGTTCACAAAATTCCAATAAGGACAGATGTGGCTTATTATTCGAGAAGCAGAGGCTTCCTTTATTTTATGTTCTAGCAAGCCCAAAAGTGACAACTTATTATTACTTAAAAAACATTTAGCTTCCTTTTGTTTGATTGGGTCATTAAGACCCCTAATATTCCAGAAACCAATGTTCAAAGGCTGCATAGACATAAAACAGATTTCAAGCAGTACTAGGTAATTAAATGGCAGAAAATGGAAGTATAAGAATACTGCTCTAACAAAAGGATACGATATAGTACTGCATATACTCAAAAGGATATCAAAAGGATATGTTAAGTCCTTCCTCTGGATAGGGAACTTAGTGACTGCTCCCTTGCTTGCTTCTTCATTCTTTTTTGAGCTGATCTGGAGAGAACTTTCTGAAAGTTACCCTTGAGATCTGTTGCTGTGGCATTGTCCCCCCTCCTCTCAGAAGTTTGTGGATCAGGTGGCTTAGGAGAGGGGATTTGACTCAGATCGGAAACCAGTCCATCCTTAGAAGAGGAGGATGACTCTTTTCCACCCGTGATTTCTACTTTGGAGTCAGCTTCTTGCGTGCTTCTGACCACTCCCTCTAGGACCTCCATCAAATCCTCTTCAGATTCTGACTCACTCAAAACATCAGTTGAGGTGCTAATCTGGTGATTCTGGAGCATAAGAGGTTTAACTTTAGTGGAATCAGTTTGGTGTTGTATGGAATCTATTGGCTGGTTAACGTCAGCTATGTGCTTATCTTTCCCAGTTTGAGTCCCAAACTGGACTGAAATACTGGAATTAGAAGAAGAATTGAGGGTTCTCCTTGTACACTGCTCTGTTGAGTGTCCAAACACCTGACATTGCTTACAAACAGGAGGTAAGACTTGATATTCAATGGGGACAATCACAGCATCCCCTTCCACAATGACTGTGACCTCATCAGGTAGGTCTTGTTCAGCACTGATTTCTATACAAATTCTAGCTTTTGTGGACTTAGTTTGTAAGAGACCTGGTTGCTTGGCAGTCTTAGCTGTCGCCTGGTCCACATGTAACGGTCTCCCAATTGTGCTAGCCACTCGACTTAAACACTCTTGGTTCCAGAGTTCAAAGGGTAAATCATGAAATTTAACCCAAGCAGGTATCCTAGTAGGTTGTTCTTGTGCAGGCTTCATCATTCGGTGCCAATCCTTGAGGACAAGGTACTTCTGTGAGAAGAAGTATGGACCTCCTTCAAGGACTTTCATCTTAGCCTGTTCATCCTTGAACTCAAAGAGATAGAACCCTGCTACATTAGGCTTGACAGCCACAAACAGATCTTTCCATTGATTTCGGGCAGTGGAAACAAGTAGAGGATAGGCCATCTTGCCATCTAGGAAGTGTCCTACTAAATATCTGTTCCACTTACCAATTTCAGTCAGTTCAATATCTATTTCAACCAAAGCTTCCTTGCCTTTCTGGAGATCAGGAAAAAATTCGAGTTTCATATCCAGAGAAGGGCTCTGAGATTGAAGAAGAGAGGCCCAGTTCCTGGGTTTAGGTTTAGCTTGTCCTGGGTTTGAATTAGGGTTGATTTGGTGATTTTGAGTAGCATGAGCCTGAGTTCGAAGTGTAGCCTGATGGTGCTGGTTGGGCATGGGCAAGAGGTTGCCTAGAGGTTGAGATTGAGAGGGTTTAGCCGATGACTTAGGAGAACCAGCTGTAATTTTTGAACCTGGTTGGTGGGACACGGAATCAGTAGCATACCCAGCAGTCCGAGGTCTCGTATCCTCTATAGGATAACCTAGATTGGGGTCACCCTTCACATAGGGATTCCCCCTTGCATTGTACAAGATCTTTGTGTTAGGGTTAGAGATGTTTACCTGGTCTTGGGGATTTTCGAACTGGGTTTTTGAGTCCCGAGGGTGGCCTGCTCGCTCCTCCGCTTCCCGTACTAAAGCATCTTCAAAAACTTGTTGGAGCTTACGCGACGGACTTGTGCTTTTTGAAGATTTACGGCTAAAAGCCCCAAACCCAGCTGGAGATGAGGCTGGAAAAGCACTTCGGGAGGGGGATCCTGAACTGAAGCCGCTTGAAGCTGGAAACGCACTGCGGCTGGGGATGATAATGGAACTTGCCAATTCGATGTCCGAGAGAATCGATTGAGACTGAAGATGTTTTCTTCATCGGATTTCATTAGAATCAAGGGCTTTGATGCCCAACCCTTCTGAGTTGTGCGAACTCAAATTGCTGAGAGGTATACTCCTAGGGTTTTCCGAGACTTCATGAGACACAGCTGCAAGCCCCAATCCATCCGCCATAGAGATCGATCCATCTGCCATAAGAGTTGCTTCTCCAAGAGCCTGTCAGAAGACGCCCTAATCGCCTACATGTCAGAACCACTGGGTTTTTTTTTCGAGTCTTAAAATTTTATACTGTAAGTTACTGTAATGGATTCAAATTATGTGGCTCAATAATTATACTTGAGACCTAAAAGGGTACCCTGGTACATTATCAAAGCTAAGCCTACGAAATTGCTAATGGCACCTTTGAAATTAATAAAAACTATAACTAATTTACTTGTTCAACAAACCTTAAGGGCATCAGCCCAATCATAAAACTCTATGTGTTTTACTTACTCGCACCATATCAATTGTCATGTTTGGTTTTATATTGAAATGTGTTATGTTTATTGATAATGCTGTTATGGATTTCTTATTGTTGTGCTTGCTAGATTGGACTTGAATTCCTGGGTGGTTTCGAGTAGTGAACTCATAGACGTGGATAAGTAAAGGATATAATGGTAAAGTTGATTGAGGATGTTGGGTGCCGGTAAAAGACCCTAATACGGTAAAGTACTTTTAGTTCAGTTGGGGAACAGTAAAGAACCCCGAGTACGGTAAAGTACTCAGAGTGTGTAGAGGACGATAAGGGACTCCGGGTACAGTATTTGGGATATGGTAAAGGATCCTAAATACGGTACAGTACCCAATGTGTGTGTGGAGGACAGTAAATGACTCTGGGTACAGTATTTGGGATACGGTAAAGGATCCTAAATACGGTACAGTACCCAATGTGTGTGTAGAGAACAGTAAAGGACTTTAGGTACAGTATTTTGGGAAACGGTAAAGGATCCCTGAATACGGTACAGTACCCAGTGTGTAGATTAGGGGTATGGTAAAGTACCCAGTGTGTAGAGTTGGGAGACGGTAAAGGATCCTGACAATGAGATAGTGCGACCCCTAATGCTGAGTTGTCATGGTGAGCTGTTCCTTTATTATGGTTGTAGGCGAATCCAAACTGAGTAAATAATTTAGTAGTATTTGCTTAGAACCCTGGTGCAGGACAAATAAAGGGAGAGTTATTCCATGGGACGGTCAAAGTTGGTGGATGTTGGTGGAAAGGATTCTGTGGAGAGGATCCTTAGATTTCACGTAAGCTGATGGATGGTAAAAAAAATGACAATGTGCTGTTATCCTATACCTCATGTGAAATGTTATATTGTTGATCTGCTAATGGTAAGGTAAAGGGTTAGTAGGGTTGAGATTATCTACTGAGTTCTAAAACTCATTATTGTGCCGTTGGGTTGGCTTCATGCCAAGTAATCAAGAGACCGAAGAGCAGAATCCACTGTAAGACGATCCGTACCAGAGTGAAGACCTCCCAGCAGAGGAAGGGGAGTCTGTTGAGCCTTGAAGGCAAACTTTATTTGACAAACTTTTATTTAAATTTGACAAACTTTTATATAAATTTTCATAAGTGTTATCACATTTGTCAAACTCTATTTCATTATGTTGGTTTGTAAGGCAATTAAGTAGGTTTGAATTTGGTATTTGAGGTTTCCGCTGCTAAACTCTATTTTATAAAATTTCATTTATGATATATCAATTTTATGAATTATTAAATCAGTTGAAAATGATTTAATTAACGTGTTCAAAAATTGGGGCGTTACAGATTTAGTGTTGAGAAGGTCTGGCTGTTTAGCAGATTTAGCAGTGGCTAGTTCTGCATGCAAAGGCTTCCCAATTGTGCTGGCTAGTCTACCTAGACATTCTTGATTCCACAGCTCAAAGGGAAGATTATGTAGTTTCACCCAAATAGGAATTTTGGTAGGCTGTTCCTGGGCAGGTTTCATCATCCTATGCCAATCCTTTAGTACAAGGTATTTTTGAGAGAAAAAATATGGCCCTCCTTCAAGAACTTGTATTTTTGGTTGCTCATTCTTGAACTCAAAGAGGTAGAATATAGCTACGTCTGGTTTAACAGCCACAAACAGGTCCTTCCATTGATTTCTAGCAGTGGATACAATAAGGGGGTATGCTTCCCATCAAAGAAATGGCCTATTAAGTATCTGTTCCATTGACCTACTTCTATCAACTCTATATAAATTTCCACCTTGGCTTCCTTACCTTGTTGGAGGTCTGAAAAATGTTCAAGCTTCATGTCCATAGATGGACACTGCGACTGAAGCAATGAGGCCCAGTTTTTAGGTTTAAATCCTCCACTGGGTTTGAAGTTGGTTTGGCAAGGGTGGGTTTGTTGAGGGTGAGGTTTGTTGGTAGGTTGTTGGTGCTGTGATGGTGTGGGACGAACTTGAGAAAAGGGAAAAAGGGCCATTATTCACTGGGGATGTGGGAACAGATTTGGGAACAAACCCTAAATTGGGTGCTGCACCATGTGTGAGGCTAGCAGGGAGATCTGAAGTATACCGTGATCGAAGGGACTTAGGGCTATACCGTAGATTAGAATCCCCTTCCACATAAGGATCTCCTCTAGCGTTATACAAAATTTTAGAGTTTGAGATTTTTACCTTGGTTAGTTGGTGACTGAAACGGGAAGCCTTGCCCTGAACCTCGACTTCCATCATCAACCCCTCTTCGTGTGCTCGCTCTTCTGGTTCCAGTATCAGACTTTCTTCAAAGAGCACTTGTTGGAGTTTCTGAGAGGGCCTTGGATTTTTGTTGATTCAGGGTTAACAGCCCCAAACCCATAAAATGATGATCGGAGTGTGGATCCGAGCTTAGGGTCACCGGAGTTGCTCGTTTGCGAAGTTCCTATCTCAATAGGGATAGAGCTATTCAGATTTTAGGACTGCTATAGATGGAGATGAAGAGGACTTTTGGAATCCACAAGGTTCTTTTGCTTCCTACGAATTTCATTAGAATCAAGGGCTTTACAACCAAGCCCTTCCACCATGGAGATTGTTCCATCCGCCATGGAGAATTGCCGTTTCTCCACGGCCTTGTCAGAGATCGCTGAAAATCACCTCACATGTCATAGATGGAAACCAAATACATTTTGGACGCTTCTTTCTTGGACACTTAACTACACAATGACAACATTTAGGACCCATTGACGGGTGGGTGCCTCGCAAGGGGTATCGGGAGCAAAAGCTCATATTGGTTACATTTAGGACCTACTGATTGGTATAGTGTCTGGCAGGGGGTATCAGGATCCTTAATTGGCCTAGTAGGAGCTTTGGCTTATGACACTTACGATGAAAGGACTTTGGACATATGAAAGATGGAAATGGTTCTAGTTAAGTTGCACGATGATCGTTAAGTGGTTGTTTGAGCTTATTGAACTAAGATTGTTGATTATCCTGTGGTCTTTGTTATTATTCCTATCTTGAGATCATCCTAGCATTTCATTTGCATATAATGTTAGTGTAGAATTTCCTGCTTAGCTAATGTACCTCAAACCCTTCATATTTTCAGGTACTAACTCAGGGCAGTAGCTAGCATGATTGAATGCTTGGACGTGGACACACTTTTGAAAGCAAACAATGAGAAGTTACTTGTACATATTTGTAAATCTCTTTTGGAAGATGTATTTGTAACTTAAATTTGAAAATCTTTGACTGTGACAAATTGTAATCCTTAACTCTTTCTATACTCTGTACTTATGTAAATTTGGGCCGTTGAGCCGTTAATGTAATCTTTTAGGAACTATTGAATGTTGAAGTGAGATTATGGAAATGGGAATTGCTATATTATTTTGGGTATTGTATGGATTGTTGTGAAGTTTCTTTTATGGAAATCCTTTATAATTATGTTGAAAATCGAGGGCTTGACAGTTAGGTCTTTTGGACCGTAACTTGGTTGATTGAGAAGCTTAGGTTTTTTGGACCGTCGCTCGAATTAATGAGACGCTTAGGTTCTTTTGGACCATTGCTCGGGAGACTAAGAAGTGTTAGGTCTTTTAGACCATAGCTTGGTTGAATAAGAAGCTTAGGTCTTTTGGACCGTTGCTCGAGAGACTAAGAAGCATTAGTTCGGTTAGACCGTAGCTTGGTTGAATGAGATGCTTAGGTCTTTTGGACCGTCGCTCGATTTAATGAGAAGCTTAGTCTTTTGGACCGTCGCTCAATTTAATGAGAAGCTTGGGTCTCTTGGATCATCGTTCGAGAGACTAAGAAGCATTAGGTCGGTTAGACCGTAGCTTGGTTTATTGAGAAGCGTAGGTCCTTTTGACCGTTGCTTGAAAAACGTAGAAGCTTATTTCCTTTGGACCATTGCTCGAGAGACTAAGAAGCGTTAGGTCTTTTAGATTGTAGCTTGGTTGAATGAGAAGCTTAGGTCTTTTGGACCGTCGCTCGATTAAATGAGAAGCT
>BPLS01007990.1:0-10191 GCA_019656275.1 Rhododendron kiyosumense | reverse complement strand
AGTTAAATTTCAGTTCAAATTTCATACTTAATTTATTCATTAGTTCAGCCGTGTAACTGAATAAATTATTTTGTTGCAGTAAAAAAATAGTCAAAGAAACTAACCAATCCATATCAATTTATTTTGTTGTTGCTCCACTAAAGACACGCACTAATCGAAATAAAGATTAAAGAAAAACTCCACTGATAGTAAGACTAGCACCGAATAAAGATTAAAGAAAAGAAAGAAAGTTCACTTACTTACCATAAAAAACGAGGCAAGAAAGAGGAAAACTGGAGAAACAAAAGTTGATTTCAATTTTTTCAACTTTGGTTGTTTGGCAACTCGGCGTTGAAGAATCTCAAGCATGGCCCGCCATATGTGATGGAGATTGGAAAAACAAAACTATTCGTAATCCAATGTGATAGCCTGAAAGCTGATGGGTATTTCTCCTTCAAATTAAGTTAGGGTTTATACTACACGGTCCACACCAAGTATCGAAAATTTGGAGCAAGTAAAATTGCAATCCCGTCACTTTTTTTATTTTTTTCCTGCTATATGCTCTCCTAGTTTGCCTTCCTAGTTTTCTTTTTATCTTCTATTTACCCAGGCATAGAAAACCTTTTGTTTTTCCCTCCTAATTTTCTTAAGTATCATAATTTAAAACAAGTGGAAACTACATATTTTCAATTCTTTTTTATTTTTGGATTATGCCCCTAAATTTTTTTCTGGTTGGATTTCTATTTTTTTATATTTACAATTTTTTTTTGCCCTTTGCTGGGAGCTGCTCGATCCCGCCGATTTGCGGGGCTTACCCCCTGGCCGGCCCTACCGAGATTGGACGGTCTAGATGCATCTTACAAAGTACCCTACAGGAAGCCGCACTACACGATTTTCCAATCTCAATTATGGTTGGATTTTGAAAAGAATCTTGCCAAGAAGAAACTACTATTTCTAGGAAGAATCTTTCTACAAAATCTAACCAGTAAAAACACTTTTTAAAAGGGTTGAGATTACACAGACTGCCTGCTGTAATCCAAATACAAATCGCGGAAAAGCAAAGCAAAGCAAACCAAACTAAACCAAACCAAACCGAGCCTTACGTCCCAATCCGTTTCCTCCATTGAGCTCTGTCAAGAGCCACTTGTTCACATAGACCTATTAGACTCATATCTTTGCGCACTACAGTATCTAATGTCAATTTAGGTCTACCCCTTCTCGTAACATTGCTACCTAGAGCTATCCTATCCGCTCTCTTAACTACTGCATCTTCCGGTCTACGATAGATATGCCCAAACCACCTTAGCCTATTTTCCCTCAACTTCTCCTCT
Organism: Rhododendron kiyosumense; assembly: GCA_019656275.1. Classification (NCBI taxonomy): domain Eukaryota; kingdom Viridiplantae; phylum Streptophyta; class Magnoliopsida; order Ericales; family Ericaceae; genus Rhododendron; species Rhododendron kiyosumense. The sequence continues at coordinate 8,881 of BPLS01007990.1, read as the reverse complement.
ATAGGTGCTACACCTACCTTCTCACGAACTGTTTCATTTCTAATCCTGTCTCGTCTAGTATTACCACACATCCACCTCAGCATTCTCATTTCCGCTACACTCATTTTGCTCACATGTTGTTTCTTAATAGGCCAACATTCTGTCCCATAAAGCATTGCTGGTCTTATGGCCGTTCCATAGAATTTTCCCTTCAATTTTGTGGATACCCTCTTATCACATAGTACACCAGTAGTGCTTCTCCACTTAAGCCACCCCACTTGGATCCTATGAGCCACATCATCCGCAATCTCTCCATTGCTACTAATAATTGAGCCTAAATATCTAAAATGATCACTCTTTGGTATCTCCTGGTCTTGGATCGTCACACTTTCTTCAAGCGCACTACTGGTACCACTAAACTTGCACACCATATACTCCGTTTTACTTCTACTTATCCGAAAACCCTTTGACTCTAATGCTTCCGTCCAAATTTCTAGTTTCGTATTAACACCTCTAGCAGTTTCATCTACGAGGACAATGTCATCTGCAAATATCATACACCATGGAATATCCTCTTGAAATTGTCTAGTCAATTCATCCATAACTAAGGCAAAGAGGTATGGGCTCAGGGCTGACCCTTGATGCAATCGTACGGTGATTGGAAATTTACTCGTTTCCCCTATTGGGGATCTAATGGTAGTGACGGCACCTTCATACATGTCTTTAATCACCTCGATATACCCTTTGGTCACTCCTTTTCTCTCCAAAACCCACCATATGATATCCCTAGGCACTCTATCATAAGCCTTTCTAAGTCTATGAAAACCATATGGAGATCCTTCTTCTTTGCTCTGTGTTTTTCTACCAATCTCCTTAATAGATAGATAGCTTCCATGGTGGATCTTCCTGGCATGAACCCAAACTGTTTCTTTGACACCGTAGTCACCATCCTCATGCGATGCTCAATAACTCTTTCCCACAACTTCATCGTATGGCTCATCAATTTAATACCTCTATAGTTGTTGCAGCTTTGAATATCCCCTTTATTCTTATATATAGGTACTAAGGTGCTCCTTCTCCATTCGTCGGGCATCTTCCTAGTCATAATAATCTTGTTGAACAACTTCGTCAACGAAGTCACCCCCAAGTCACCTAGACTTTTGCACACTTCAATAGAGATACCATCTGGTCCTAGGGCTTTACCCAGTTTCATCCTTTTCAAAGCTTTAACCACTTCGAACTTTTATATTCTCTGATAAAACTCATATTCTACGTTCTCCCCAGGTACATACGCCTCTTCCCCACCAAAGCCTCCTTCATGTTTCTCGTTTAACAATTTATCGAAATACGACTTCAATCTAGCCTTGATCGCCTCGTCTTTCAACAACACCACTGAATCAATATTTTTTATACACTTAACTTGAGAAATATCTCTAGCTTTCCTTTCTCGTATCTTAACAAGTTTATAAATAATTTTTTCTCCATCTTTACCATCGAGTCTAGCGTAGAAATTCTCATAAGCTTTCAACTTAACATCCCTAACGGCTTTCTTAGCTTCCTTATTAGCTTGCTTATAACCCTGAAAATTTTCCTCACTCCGGTCCCTTTGCCACTTTTTAAAGCACTCATTCTTTGCTTTTACCATGATTTGAATCTCGTCATTCCACCACCATGTCTCCTTAGAAATTGGACCTTTTCCCTTCGACTCGCCAAGAACTTCTGTCGATATTCTTCTAATACCGTCAGCTATCGTATTCCACATATTGTCACTATCGCCTTCCACTCCCCACCGTACTTCTTGAGACATTCTTTCCTTGAATACCTCTAGTTTCTCCCCTCTTAGGCCCCACCATCTAGTCCGTAGGCATCTAATTTCCTTTCTCCTCCTATTATTCCCCTTGAGACGAACATCTAACACCAAAAGTCTATATTGTGCCACTAAACACTCTTCAAGAATAACCTTACAATCCTTACGTGTCAAGCGGTCTACACCTTTAGCAAGAAAATAATCGATTTGGCTTCTATTGGCTCCACTCTTAAAGGTAATTAAATGCTCCTCTCGCTTCCTATAGAGCGTATTCCCAACTATAAGGTCAAAAGCTACCGCGAAATCTAAAATCCTCCTACCACCTTCGTTAAGGTCACCAAATCCAAAGCCACCATGCACCTTCTCATACCCTTGCTTATGCACTCCAACGTGACCATTGAAATCGCCTCCTATGAATAGTTTCTCCCCAAAAGGTATCCCTTGAACCACGTCATCCATTTGCTCCCAAAATTACTCTTTAATAAGATCATCCAAGACTACTTGGGGTGCGTACGCACTAATAATATTCACTATACTCTCTCCAATTACAAGCTTAACTAAAATAATCTGATCTCCTTTTCTCGTTACCGTAACTACCGACTCTTTCAGGTGTTTATCTACCACGATACCTATCCCATTTCTATATCTATCCTTACCTGTATAGTAAAGCTTATAACTTGTGTCCTCTATCTCCCTAGCTTTTTCCCCTACCCACTTAGTCTCCTGAAGGCAAGCTATACTAATTCTCCTCCTAAGCATGGTGTCGACTAGCTCCCTAGTCTTACCCGTTAATGTCCCTATATTCCAAGTTGCTAAACGAATCCTATAGTCTTGGGCTAGCTTCTTTACCCGCGCTCGTCCAAGCATGCGCGAGAACCCTTTCTCACTTATCACCACACCCGCCGGCGCCCCTTGCTCATTTTTCGAAGCACCCGAAGGTAGGCACAACGCGTCGCTTAAAGGGAACGCCTTAGCATGTCTCGTAATCATATTTGGATTCATGTCATAAAAGATCTAACTGATTTTTTACGTGCTGGCTGTCAGCTACCTAACGCACAACCCTCCTCCTTTATCCGGGCTTGGGACCGGTTGGGAAATAAAGATATGACTCTAAGCACGAACCAGGCGGAGTTTGTTTAACAAAAATTCTGTAATCACGCACACTTGCACAAATATGTTTACGCATAATCATATTTATGTTGGGGCACACAAACATTACACTTCTAACATGTGTGAACCCTCACATGAATGTGTGAAATGAGTGTGTTTTTTTTATAGTGATTTTCATACTTTATTTTTTACTATCCGCACTCCTTTTTTTTTTATTCATATGAATTTACTTTGTTTCCCTTTCACAAGTTCATTTTTCCACAAATGAAGGGATGATATAGTAAATTCACACAAAATAAAGACAAAGAAAAAGTATGAATGGTAAAAATGAGAGTGTTAAAATAAATATATATATATATATATATTTGGGGGGTAACTCGGAATATAAGTGTGTGTGAATGAATTGTATTGTATTTGTGTAAGTATACGTAATTGTGAAAGAGTTTTGTTATTTAAACCCAGATTCTGCAATTTGGTTATCCATGTCCGTACCAATTGTGTCTTTACGACTGTATAAGAGTGCGTAGGAAAATGTAGTTCGCCTTCAAATTGGGACACAAGGAGTATTTGGTTTGTATTCATAAACACTTACTCCCTCTGTCTCATTTTTAATGTTCAGTATTTTATTTTGGTCTGTTCCTTAATAAGTGTTTATTTTGTGAAGTTAGTAGGTAAAAATTGATACATTTTCAATTTTGCCCATAAAAGTAGATTCCATTTTGAAAAGTAGTGATTAAAAGTGTAATGATAATGTCTCTATTGGGTAAAAGTTGGTACATTTTCAATTTCGTCCATAAACGTGGATTCCATTTTGAAAAAAATAGTGATTAAAAGTGTAATGATAATGCCTCTATAGAGGGTAAGTAGGAAAAGTAGAGGTAAAAGTTGGTGAGAAAGATGTAATGATGATATTTTCTTAATAAGTTAGAGTTACGAAACGGGACAGTTAAAAAGGAACGGAGAAAGTATAATAATTCATAGGGTCTTGTTTAAAAATAAATTAATAATAACAGGTCATTGGGTTGTCAATAAGACAAGGCATAGGCATAAAAACATATTTTTCATTATACTCACTTTTCAAGGCATTTTAACACATAAAATTTTTATTTTTTATCATCTTATTGTCTTATTGACAAACAAATGGGTTGTTAATAGCAATTTTCTCATAATAAATCTATATTATGAGCAGAGCGGCTTTTTAAAAAAAATTATATATATATGGGTAGGCATACTAATGCTGGAGATTTTATAGTCGTCCTAAAGATTGGTTTAGATTGAAAAGCTAAGTAACTTCTTCTTCTTTTTCCCTTTATTTGAATTTTTTTTTGGTACTTGTGTTGTTTTATGTCATGCTTTTGTGACTATCGAAAAAGTAAAAAATTTTGATCGAAACTCATAATTTTTTGAATAAAGAAAAAAATAAGTTAAAATGACAACTTATTTTTAGTGCTTATTTTTTTTTTAAAAAAGGTTATGAGTTTTGATCAAATTTTAAACTTTTTGATTCCTCTTATTGAGACGAATCAATCAATCACAAAAATTTGACGCAAAACTAACAAATGCAATTTTTTTTAAATAAAGACAAAAATTAATTTAATATTTGAATTTTCAATCCAAATCCCCCTAATATCATTTTGGTCAGGTTTGTAGTAGATGTGGTAAACGGGCGGGTTTTGGCGGATTGAAATAGGTCGTGGGTCAAATATCGGCGGGATCAAATATGAGTAAAAAAGTAAACAGGTTGAAACGAGTCGGGTTGAATATGGGTCAAAACACGTCCTCGGCCGTCATTTTTCCATCCATTATACAATATGGGCAGATTGGGTTGGGTTAAAAATGAACGAATATGGACAGATTGAAAAATATGGATTAAAGATTACCACCTCTAATTTGTAGGCTTGCGATCAAAAGGATATAAAGAAAATCCACCACCTGAACTTGGACTGACACATATTGTAGGAAAATATTGCCTTGTTTGGTTTGGTTTTTGAAAAAAAATTTGAAAAATTGTAGGGGTAATAAGTGGAGAGAAATAGAGAGATAAATATTGAAAGTAGGGGGAATCTAGGGGGAATTTTTTAAAAAATTCTTTTTGAATTTGAAAGAAAACAAGGCATTAAAAATTGTGAAGTGGTACTGTTCCCATGCCAATCTCGATGATTCCTGTGTATTGGAAAAAGGAAGAAACAGTAGTAAATTTTTTTTGGCAAATTAGAGTTATCCCCTCTAACTAAGCCTCATGTACACTTATCCCCTCTAGCCTTTTTTTTTTTGGCACTTAACCCTTCAAACTAACTGAAATTCAAACGGTTATAACTTCAAACGATCATAATTTCTTCGTCCAAAATCAAAAATATGAAAATTATATATCGATTTCGAGATCTTGAAATCAGCTTTCAAATGACACCAAAATCACATCACGATTCAAAGCACACATAAAGTTATGATCAAAATAGTAAGGGCTGGTAGACAGAAAGATCGTTTTGATCATAACTTTTTGTGTACTTTGAATCGTGATATGATTTTGGTGTCATTAGAAAGCTGACTTCAAGATCTCAAAATCGATATATAATTCGCATATTTTCGATTTTGGACGAAGAAGTTATAACCGTTTGAAATTATGACCGTTAGAATTTCAGTTAGTTTGAGGGGGTTAAGTGCCAAAAAAAAAGTTAGAAAAGAGTAAGTGTACGCGAGGCTTAGTTAGAGGGGGGTAACTATAATTTGCCCTTTTTTTTTTTATAACTAGATGTCCGGGGCCAGTTTATACGCACTTCGACTAATTTCGGACCCTAAAGATAACGACCGGACATAACTCCCAATGACCCAAAAGTTTGAATGTTTTGCCTTCGATGGAATAAAACCTATGACCTCATGGAGAAACACTTATTACTTTCACAATCACTTGACCAAACCCCTTGAAATTAAGAAGAAATAATAATAGTTGTCTGTAGCTGAATCAACTCCCTTAACAATATCAGTTCCCCGATTGATTTCCACGTTCTGATTTGCGTCAATGGCAGAAACCAATACGTGCAAATCAGAATGTGGAAAATCTGAAGACTTGAGACTTTATGGGAGCCCAAAACCATACGGGCTAAACAGCCCAAGGCCCAGTCAAAACAAGCCCATGTGAAATGAGAGCAAAAACAGGTAAGGATATTGGGCCCAAGGTGCAAGCCAAGCCCAAGACCGTGTGCCCGATCCAGTTCGTGCAGGCAACAAAGGCTGTACGGGTGCGGTAAATGGGCTAAAAGCCCACTTCCTTCGGTCCTCTCCCGGCCTATATCATTCATTAATTTTAAAATAATTTTTTTAGTGACCATTAAAAAAATAGCTCAATTGGATACGTGTGAATAGTTGATCCAATCTTTTAATTTATTGTTTAGAATTTAGGATACTGAATTCTAAATGAAAACTTAGTTTGGATCAACTACTTACGATATTCAATTGAGTTGAGTTTTTGCAAGATTACTTGAAGATTTTATTTTAAATTAAACGAATGGTTTAGATTCTTTGTGTGGGTCCAAAGGTAAGCCCCAAAAGCGATTGTACATTTTCAATACCCTAGCATTTAGTAACAATAGTCGGACTCATTTATTTACACACCGCAAACACATTCTTCCTTCATCCCATTTTGTTTGTCATTTTCTTTTTGTGTCTTTTACGTATATGTTTCAATACATAATATATTAAAAGAAATACACAATAGACTAATATATTGAAAGATATAAGAAATAGACACAAAATGAATAATGAACAGACAAAATAGGACGAAAAAAGTATCAAGTTGAGTTGTTGCATGCAAATTCGCTTAAAAGACTTTTCATACTACTATTACCCAAACCAATGACTCTCCAAGAGGTCCCAACCAATCTCTAGACACCCATCTTTTGCAATAACATCTGATTTTTCTGACAAAATGAACACCAACCAATCAAATGTTAATTACTAACATTAAATTTTTAATCCTCCGAAAACTCAAATACTTATATGTATACTAGAACAAGCGTCTTACCCGTGCTATGCATGAAAGCATATACAAAATTATTTTATGTTTAATGTAACAATGTTATTTGTAGGTACATGTAAAGTCTTGTTGTGTTATTTATCTCTCGTTATTTATGATTTAACATTAGATGTAAAACTTTTAATGAAAAAATGTTTGAGCATCATGGAAGGAAGTTTGCAAGTTTTTTTTTTGTTTTTTTTTAAATTTTTGGTATTTTGAAAAGTTTAGGGGAAAAAAAGAAAAAGACGAATTTTATTAAGAAAATGCCAAATAGGAGAGAGAATTAAGGAAATAGCTTGATTTTATTTTTGGAAATTATATTTGCTTGGTATATAATATATAGATACCCGGTAATTAAGAGATATGTCTTGAGTAAATATAAATTTCTCCAATCAAAAGCGCGTGGATTCCATTCCAATTATGAGGATGTGGTGAATGAGAGTAAATGTGAAGTAGTTATATATATTAAGAATTGAATATAAGAATAAAATCTGAATGGGTTGTTAAAATTGAAGATAAGGTATTTAAGGATTGCAACTGTTGCTGCACTTGTGAGCCCAAGCTATCAATGCCATCGATCCTCTGTTGCTCTGCAACTGAGTAAGCTAGCCTTATCTATCAAATTGTGAGCCAATACCTCCCACTCTTCTATGCATTTAAAGATTTTGGTTTCATTCACTAGTTTTTTATTTTGGGTTTAAAAAATATGATTAAAAAATCAAGTGCTCTTAGGGTGCACTCTAAAAACTCCTTAATTTTTTGAACATCTTTAGACAATTTATATATTAAAAAATATGGTTAAAAAATTAAATGTTCCAAATTTCAATCTATTTGAATCGATGGAAAGATTTTATTTTTCTGATAATTTTTTCCTAAATGGTCATAATTAAATTTTGACTATAGAACTCTCGTTAAATAGTTCTAAGAAAATTGCAGAATTAAATATCTCAGAACTAATCAATGAGAGCCATATAGTCAAAATTTAATTATGGCCATTTAAGATAAAATGATCAGAAAACTAAAATCTTTCCATCGGTTCAAACGAATTGAAATTTGGAACACTTTAAACCTCTTTAGACAGTTTATATATTAAAAAATATGGTTAAAAAAATTAAGTGTTCCAAATTTCAATCCGTTTGAACCGATGGAAAAATTTTAGTTTTCTGATCATTTTATTCTAAATTGCCATAATTAAATTTTGACTATAGGACTCTCGTTGATTAGCCCTAAGAGATATTTGATTTTACAAAACAAAAAATTCATTACGATCATTAAAGATAAAATAATAAAAAATAAAATCTTTCTATAGATTCAACGAGATTGAAAATTGAAACACTAAAATAATACCCAATAAGTAAAAAAGAATAAAGATACTAAATATAAACATTATTAATTAAATCAATAAAAAGAGAAAATAAGCTGGAGTATTTTTGGGGTGATGTGTGGGGAGAATGATACACCCACAGTAGGGAATCCCACCGCACCGCCTACTGCAAGCTCGTCGGGTCTATTCCGGCCACCGGAAGGCCAATCCGAACCGTCCAAAAATTCTTTTAAAAAAAAACTGAGTGGGCTCTTCCGAGAATTAATGGCATCCGACGTGTGTAAGTGCTCGATCCGAACTTCAAAAAATCAGATGATCCGAGCAATTAAAAACGGAAGTTTGGATCGAGCAATTACACATGTTGGATGCCGTTAATTCCTACGCGGGCTCACTCAATTTTTTTTTTTATAAAATTTTTAGATGATTCGGATCGGCCGTACGGTGACCGGAATTGGCCTGGCGATTGTGATGGGATTCCTTCGGTGGGTGTATCTTTCTCGGGAAGAGGAGAGCTGGGGGAGGGGGTGCGCATGTCGGGGATAAAAGGGGAAGAAGTGGACCGTGTCAGGGGGTCTGACACGGGGGCGATTAGCAATGCACTAGACGGACTAGGCCCCTGGTTTTTGATTATTCTTTTTGTTTTTGTTTT
>BPLS01007988.1:0-11654 GCA_019656275.1 Rhododendron kiyosumense | reverse complement strand
TAATACATAAAGAATTTAATGGCAAAATGATATAAAGTGGAAAATTTTGGATATTTGTCGGAATGTGTGGGCCACATCTTGAATTAGCCTACCTTGGGATCGATCACTTAAGTGAACCCAGCTTTCTTCTTCTTTTTTTATCTTTTCTGAATTTTTTTTCTGCTTAACAAAAAATTTTACTTCCTAATCCGACTAGACAAGAGGAGTCCAAACCGCTAAAATTATGGACTTAGGCTCCGTTTGTTTGGATGTAAAATATTTTTGTCAAAAACATTTTACGTAATTTCCGTTGTTTGGTTGTTCAATTGCACGGAAAATGAACTTTTTTGAAAAATGTTTTGCTCCAATGGCCGTAAAACAATTTACAGCCGAAAAACCGGTAAGTCAATTTCCTACGCTACGCACCCTTTGCACATTCGACCATCACCTCTATTGAACAACCGCTCAACAAAGGGATTCTCCTATTCCCTCATGCCACGTCAATAAACATGGAAAAAGGTCCCCTCTCTCTCTAACTAACCGCAAGACTCTCTCTCTACCCACTTGCATTCCTAGGCACACCATGGCCTTCATCTATCTCCTGGACTTCCTCCAAACATCTAGTACTTTCACTTTAATATTACTCCATGCAAATTAGATGAGTTATTATTTTGTGTAATAGTAAAATTACAATTCAACCAAACACCCAAAAATAATTGTAAAATTTGTATTTTCCTGTAAAATGTTTTACATGAAAAATATTTTCAACTGTAAAATATTTTACACCCAACCAAACGGAGCCTTAAAGTTGAAACATTTTACTAAAGACATATGTAAGCAAAAAATTTTACTCCTACAAGAGGAGCGTGCAAGCGGTTAACAATCTCATGAGATGAATCTAAAGAGTTATGAGTATGTAACTTCCTATTGTCCACCAAAAAATTAACCGGTCACTTATTATTGTCGGGTTCCCTCCGTATGTTAATTTTTTTTGTGCAGCCACAATATTTTGTTAGCCCAATTAATAATTTGTTTGGTGGGCTTGGGTAGAAGTTTCTAAACTTATTTTAGGAGCAGATGTCTAGCACATGACCTGGTACTACTTAAGCTTCTCTTGGAGGGGCTCTTGGGAGCTAATTCATCTTTTTTGTCTTCTGGAAAAGAAAAACCGAAGAGAGCATCAGTGGGTTTTGTTCTATTATGAAAAGGAAAAAGTTATGTGCAACCTCCAAAAGGTTTCAATCTTGGCAGTTTATTTCAGACAGCTTTTGTTCTCTGTTTGTGGCTCTCAAGTTCAGCTCTGTTTTGGAGGGTTAATGTTCATCTAATTTGGTGAGGTTTTTCCTCCTCCTTGTTGAAATTTGTTGGATACACCTTAAGGTGTTTGTGAGATCCTCTTGTCAACCCATTTGTAAAACCTTTTGTTAGTAGTGGAATTCGACTCCGGACCCGTGGATGTACCTCAAGTTTGGGGGAACCACCTACCACGTAAATTGCTTGTCCATCGCTTGCTTGTGATTTTGCCCATTTCGGAATTTGTTCGCTACATTTTTTATTCCTTTCGTGATTTATACTTGTGGAAATTCCGCATATTTTTCCCATCATCGAAAATATTCTGAATAAATAAGCTAGGCCTTTTTGCTTATCGTGTATGCAAATATGACAAAAGGAAAGGATTAAAAAGGCTTGTGTTCTTGTAAACTTATTTCTGCATAATTTATTTCGGTATTTGTTACTTTTTTAACTTTTTGTTTATTTTTTCGTCATAATTTTTTGGATTAATTGTTCATCTCGAAGAGATAAATTGATAAAGTGTAAAATATGGACCGATATTAAAAAAAATCATATAAGATGACACTTTAGTCCAAAAAGACATTTGTTTGATACTTCATTTTATGTTTTTAGTGAACTTCTTTTTTTTTCTCTTGGTCATGATTTATTACTTTTCGGACTACTTTCGTCAAGACAGATGATTAATTCAAAAATATAATGCAAATGTAAAAAAATTTCAAAAAGGACGAACAAAACAAACTCAACAAAAAGAAGAAAAAAAATTACAAGAACCCACCGTAAGCCACAAAGAGAAGCTTAACATTTTTTCATCCCAAACCACTAATAAAATTTGGGTTCACACATTCGGAATTTTAGAAAATTGTGGCTATATAGCGTATTACTTAAAAAAAAAAAAAAAACTCTTGGGATATTTTTAGTACTGTAATGCTTTGTTTGAAAATTGTGGAAAGGAAGAGAAAAAGAAGGAAAATTTTAAAAATTTCTCTTCCACTGTTTGGTTGGGAGAAAAAAAAGAAGAGAAAATAAAAGTTGAGGAGTGATTTTGCCAATCTCCTTTTTGTTAATAGCATTCTACTTTGTGTCTGTATTAGATGATTTATTTTGTGAGAAAAATGGAGTGACATTTTAGCTTTGTATTTTAGCTTTGTCCATCTATTTTGCTCTCAACTTTCCCCCATTTTTTCTCTGTTTCTTTTCCCCCACTTTTCTCAAGTTCCAAACAAGGCCTAAAAGCTTGGAAAGAAAACCCTAGAACTGAATGTGAGAAAATATCAGTGAGGAGCTTTCCCCTGTGAACCTCTCTGTTTCTGCGTGTTCTCCCCGACCGAGGTACGTCAGTTGTTTTCTTGCTTGGTCCACTAATTTCACCAATAATCAGGGCTAATCCCAAGCCTTGCTCGAACAATGATGTCTAAACCCTAACTTCTTAACTTTTTCTCTTATCGGTTTTCGTTCTAAATTTCTTTCCCATATCTGTAGCGTTAGTTTGTTTGGTTTGAGTTTCGAGAGAAGTTTTTTTGGGTAATGAGTGGAGAGAGATAGATAGGGGTCGAGCACTTGGATCAGCCCGTTGTGACAATCGTCTTGTTAAGGCTCAGCACGACTCGTTTAGTATCGAGCTGAGCTCGAGCTTGAGTTTTGTGCTCGTTTACCAAACGAGCCGAACTTGCCACTCCAAAGCTTGGCTTGCAAAATCTTGGCTCGTTTGTATGGGATCGGCTCGTTTAAAGAGGCTCATTAAGTAAATTAGCCAAGCTTGGCTCGTTTACAAATTAGCCGAGCTCAGCTTGAGCTTTAGGTTCGTTTAGTAAACAAGCTGAGCTCGAACACTACGAAGTTCGGCTTGTTTAGACCCCTACTCTCCTACAAATTATAGTACGGAGTACTATAAAATACATATTCATACCTATAATATGTTGTTTCCAATTTTTTAGGCATTCTAATCTAGGGAGTTCATTTATTTTTAATATATCTTAGTAGTACTATAGAATTCTGCAGAAAATACGCTAATCCTAGTAGTGGATCTTAGTTTTTGAATAAGAGTTTAGAATTAGGCCCTCCTAAAAGAAGTACTACTAAGAGAAAATAGATAAGAATTTAGTAGACGTGTCAAGATCTTAAAAGTAAATGCGTGTACTAAAATAATATTGATGACATTGGCTATTTGGTTGCATGTGACCCAAGAAGCACAGATATGGGACATAGACACTAACTCGGACATGGCAAATCTAAATACATAGAGACAAGGATATGGCGTGGAACACAAGGAACACGTTAAAAAATATGTTTGCATGTAAGGATAGATATTTAGCTATTATTCATATGAACATTCCACCTGGAAACAACCAAAACTAATGATACCTTTATAATTGTTGTTCAAATTGCGACACGGGTGCCCCCAAGTTAAGATTAGTTAAATCTATTGGACACATCATGTGGCGTGTTGCATTAGTATCCCCGTGTGTTCCTGGCTTGTTGCGTGTCCTAGGAGTATTGACACGGATACGGCAAGCTGTTGGGGGAGAAATAGATCATTCCTCTTTTTACTTTTTCGAAACACATTTAACTTCAAAATTTAAGTGCATCTTTTAACAGAATTTGTATCATTGGAAGATATTGAGAATACCTTGACTAATAAGATCATATATTAAGAAATGAAAATTTTGAAACTTTGGAGAGAATTAGTAACATTCTTGAATTTGGAAAGAATGGAAGGAGTGTTTGGACTTTGGATTAAAGAGACAGAAATGGAGATTTGTGGTGGAGATGTACCTTTTTCTACAACTTTTTGATTAATTTATAAATTGTTGAGTCACCATTTTGGAGACTTGGATTGGAGATGCTCAAAGAGTTTGGGAGATCCTTTCTACAACTGTTTTGTGATTGGGAGTAGTTATGGGCAAACTAAGCCTCATTGTTTGTTTGCTTTCCGAAGGGAATCAAACTATATTTCATTGCTCCCCTATAAGAATTAGCTATATTGATTGCTTTAACTTGCTGTAACCATAAGAGTTTCAACTAGTTATACCCACAGGTGTAACTAGATTATATGAACAAGAAACTTTTTATTACGTGGTGTATATGTTTGTGCATTGTCGATTACTTTATTCATGGAGGGGAGCACTGGGATCTGCCTCGATTTGCTTTTAAAAGGTCATTCATGACAATAATAATTGACTGAAGTGGATTTTGGATGAAGGCCTAATTTTTTTTCCCTTCCATTTTTATTCACAGAACTTTGGAAGAGTGGTTAAAAGTGACATAAACAATATTGGCCCAAAGGTTTTCAACATAGGAGGTACAAAATAGAGGTACAAGATAGAAGAACCTGTACAAGATTGTATAAAGTGATAATCTTACCATTTATGTTTTCTTTTCTCTTTTATATATTAATAATATGTTTTTTTTTTCACATGTTGGTTTGATTTATGATTTTGATTTTCTAGGTACATGTTGTAGGGAGTGTTGAGATTGCACAACAAAGGCTACTGTGTTGATGGGGACTTCGCCAAAGAAAACATAGTCATGGTGGAGGTGAAAACTTTAGAGAGACTCATCTATTCTTTGATTTCATTTCATGAATGTGCATACAACGTACAAAATAATCAAGATCTAGAGCTCTACATATAGCTCAAAATACCAATTGAATACAGTCTATACAGATAGATATAACTGCTCTAACAACCTCTAACAGAATTACACATTGTAACTAATTGATGATGAATTGACACCTAACTAACTTCACTTGTGCACACTGGTGGATAGTGGACACAGTTCCATTACTAGCCTTTTCATCTTGGACCTGAGTTAATTGGCTTGATAGTAGAATGTCCCAAAATTTATGGGCTTAACACTTAAGAAGTTATCGAGCGGAACTAACAAAGAGAGAGATTACGTGAACCTTCGGAAAGTTGTGAAGGAGATCATTGATGGGTGCTGATACCGATCGTCCGCTTAAAATGGTTAATTTTTTGGACCTACTACGGAGTCCACTGGAATTAATAGTTTTCTCATATTAGTAATAAGCATTGGTAATCATGGTTTGGTTGTTCAAACCTTCAGAGCATTACTACCAAACCATGATTTCCAATACTTATTGCTAATAAGAGAAAACTATTGCTTACAGTGGATTTCGTAGTACATACAGAAAATCAACCATTTCAAGCAGACAATCAGTACCGGCACCAATCAATATATCATCCTTCACAACGTTCCGAAGGTTCGCGTAATCTCTCTTTTTGTCCGTTTTGCTTGATGACTTCTTAAGCATTAAGTGCATAAATTTTGGGACATTCTCCTGCCAAGCCAATTAACTCAAGTTCAAGATGAAAGGTTGGTAATGGATCTACTTCTCCACCAGTTTGCATAAGTAAAGTTAGTTAGGTGCTAGCTCATCACCAATTAGTTACAACTTGTAATTTTATTAGAGGTTATTAGGGCACTTATAGTTATCTGTATTCAATTGATATTTGAGCTGTACATAGAGCTCTAGGGCTTCTGTAAGCTGAATGCACATTCATCAATTGAAATCAAAGAGTAGATGAGTTTCTCTAAAGTTTTCACCTCCACTAAGACTACGTTTTCTTTTGCGAAGTCCCCATCAATGCAATAGCCTTTATTTAATCCCAACACTCCGTACAACATGTTTCTAGAAAATCATAAATCAAACCAACATGCGAAAAAACAACCATATTAATATATAAAAGAAAACGTAAATGTTGAGATTATCACCTTATACAATCTTGTATGGGTACCAATTGTCCCCTTGAAATAGTTGATTTTCTGGATCTACTACGGAATCCATTGTAAGTAATAGCTTTCTCTTATCAGTAATAAGCATCGGTAATCATGGTTTGGTAGTTCAAATGCTCTTTTCTCAGGAGATATATCTTTCATTCTTCCTTTTTTCTTCTTTTTTGATATTCACTGTAACTTTCTGGTCCAATGAACTCACTAATCGAAGGGACCAATCTTACCATCCGCTAGCGAGCGGCCCAATTAAATCCAAGGTAGAGAGGTCTATGAACTAGCCAAAACAGAAAATTGATAGGATGTTGGTTAGAGTCGATCCCCAGAGTCAAAGGCTTCCTGATGTTCGGTTGTCACGTACCACTACGCCAAGCCCTTGACACTTAGTTCCTATAACTAAATAGCAGTGCCTTCTTATCTGGGCCCAAGTTAAATGTAGGAGTATCCGGGGACTAGGAAAGATGTATTGGCCCCCTGATGATCTGGTGATTTATGGTCAGGAGAGAAAATGCAAAGGTATAATGTGCTTTAAAAGATTCCTTCCTTCCTAAACACTAGTGTTTTGCTAGAAGCATAGTCATGTCTGTTTCCAAGCCATCTCAATACACCATAAATTGAAAACTTTATTTTGTTAGGACTAATATGAAAAGGCCCTTATCCTCTCATTTCACAGATCTTTCTTTCAATCTGTCTTGGTTTAGATTTTCTAGACACATGGCATGTCTCCAAGCCATCGCAATACACCCTAGCCTATGTTACATGGACTCAGGTTTGGGTATCGGGAGCATGTATGTCTCTAAGTGTCTGCTTCATCCATTTTCATCTCAAGGACTTGGGGATAAGCCACAATATTCAAATTTGTTAGTAGTTTTCTTTTATTTTCTCAGATAAATAGTGTTTACAAAGTGTCTTGGGGCAACACAAAATACACTGGCTAGAATGTCCGATACGGGTATTTTAAACGTATTTGAGAAATATCTTCATGAAAGTGCAAAGATAAGCTCTTCACTACTGTTCAAATGATTAGAAGCCCACACAAGCATAATATCTTTTCACTTTCATTAAACTACTTTTTGCATGATTTATTCTGGTATAGCCACAATTTAACCATTCAGGTCCCATGGAATGATAAGTTCCAATCAGTAAAGAGCCCATATCAGCCCTTTGTTCTCCTCTTTACAAGGCCTGAAATGGGCCCCGATAGTAAGCTGGAAGTGGAAAATGCTATAGAAAGAACTTGGAAAATGATGGCCAGACCTTGCTATCAACCGAAGACACACATGGAAGTTCCCGAATGGAAGCTCCTCAAGTGAGCTCCAACAGAATCTGTCCAAAAATATTACACCTCTTCAAGTTTATCAAAAGCAGTCAAAGGAATTATCTGACTCGATAAAAGCATTAGCGTTTAAGAATCTGATGCCATGTATGATTTTTTCAAAGAAATTACACGTTTACAGGTTTATCCAAAGAAGTCAAAGGAATTATCTGACTCGATAAAAGCATTAGAGTTCAAGAATCTGATCCCATGTATGATATGTGAATAGCCAAAAGATGGCTATTCTATATAAATTGTGTTCTTCACCTTTCATTACATTTTCTGGAGTTATATATGTGACTTAACTTCTAGATATTGATGACTGAGGTGTGCTGTTGTCACCAGATGATGTAGTTCTCCTGATAAGCATAGGCCTTCCTTTTGCAGCAAACGTTTGTTGTTGCCCTCCCACTGCCCTACAACTATGATGAGAATCTACAGCAGAACAAAGGTAGAGGGATTTTTTTTTTTCTTTTTTTGATGTCTATATAAAGGGCTTGTAGATATTAGCCTTTGTAATCAACACAGAAAACAGTTTACAAGTCTCTTTTTTGAGTGTTTGTGCACAGTAAAATTTCCTATGGCATGCTGAGCAGACCTTGTTAGGATTGGAATGGAAGGATTTGATATTTTGGACAAGAAGCAGCAGCTGCGCCTGCCTGCCTGCTGATCAGGAAGTTCAACATTATGGACAAGCGAATGTATTGATGAGGTGGCTGATCGAACATACGAAATTTTCCCATCTTTAAGTGCTGAAATTCAGTGGAGCCAAGTCACAAATCAAGGTTATTTTGGTCACTCAAAAGTCAAGGTCATACACTGACGCACTCGATTTGTCTAGTAGGAAAATAATTCAGACCGCACAGTCCAATTAATGATGAATACAAATCCTAAAATGGTTCTCTGTCTGGACACATGACTTGGATAAATCATGTGAGAATCACTCTTTTGACTTGTCGGGTCGGATTTGAGGTGCAACCGGTTGGATATGAGACTTTTGTGGCCGTTTGCCTTGTCATCAACTTTTAATGTTAAATATGTTGGATACAAGAGTTTCAGACTTTTATGTTCTTGAAATGGTTAAAAGCAATGACAATAGAAGTGGAAGCTTTACTCAGAGCATTTCTTTGGTCAGGGCTTAATCTTAAGAAGGCTGGGGCTAAAGTAAAGTGGATGGATGTTTGTACTCCGAAAGCAGAGGGTGGATTGGGTTTCAAATCTCTGAAAATGTGGAACAAAGCCTCCATGTTAAGGCACTTATGGGCTTTAAGCAAAAAGGAAGATACTTTATGGGTCCAGTGGGTGCATAGCTATATCATCAAATATCACAACATCTGGTACATGCCTATCCCCATTGAATGTTCTTGGACAATTAGGAAACTTATGAAGTTAAGAGATTTGGGTCAGCTCTTTGTTAAACACATTATAGGCAATGGCTAGTCTACCTTCCTTTGGCTGGATAATTGGCATCCAAAAGGCCCTTTGTACAAACTCTTTGATGATAGAACTATATCCAGGCTTGGCTCATCCCTTTATGACAAAGTTAGTTCTATAATTGAGCATGGTGCTTGGCATTGGCCTAGACCACGCAATAGGGTCATCCAGCAAATTCAATCCTCCGCCCCTACCTCTCTTCTTCCGCTTGGGGACAGTAAGGATGTGGTCACTTGGACTTGCTCCCCTTCAGGTAGCTATTCAACTAAACATACTTGGGAAGCTATCAGAAACAAGAATCCTAAGGTACCCTGGTCTTCTCTTGTTTGGTTTTCTCAAAATGTCCCTAAATGGGCTTTTATCTTGTGGATTGCCTGCCTTCACAAGCTGCCCACCAGAGATAGACTAATGCGATGGGGTATGCCTATTGACCCTCATTGTACCTTCTGCTTGCAACATGATGAAACTGCCAATCACCTTTTCTTTGAATGCTCCTACTCTAGTCTGATTTGGCAGTCTATATTGACCAAGTTTCAAACTACTCGATGTTCTGCGAACTTTGATATGGAACTGGATTGGATATTGGCTCATTGCAACAGTAACTCATTTCGAGCTTTTCTTATCAAGTTGTCCTTTGCTGCAGCAGTGTATTACATTTGGCTTGAGAGAAATTCTAGGGTATTTGGTGGAAGACTGCGGAGCTCTGAAGTGGTTTTTGCTTGCTTAGAGGAAAATTTGAGGCTTCGAGTTTCTACCTGGAAACATTTTCCAAACTCAATGGAAAATGCAAGGTTATGTCAACTATGGAAGCTTCCTATTAGAATTCTGCAAACTCCCCCTCATTAGAGTTTTGATTCTTTCTTGCAGATTGTTGTAGGTTTCTCATGTATTGGTTACCTTTGTTTCTGGGTTTTCCCTCTGGTTTTCTTGGTTGTTGGTTATAAAATGCATCAATTACCAAAAAAAAAGCAATGACAACAAAAGGAATATGAGAACCCAAGGGTTGGTCCGGGGGTCTGGTAATTTATGGGCAGGAGAGAAAATGCAAAGGTATAATGTGCTTTAAGAAGATCCCTTCCTTCCTATACACTTACTGTTTACCATAGGCATGACCATGTCTGTTTCCACACAACTGTAATCGAAACCTATATTTTGTTAGGACTAACACAAAAAGGCATCTTATCCTCCCACCTCACAGATCTGTGTTTCAATCTTGTTCAATCTGTTCGGGTTTAGATTTTCTGGACACATGGCCTGTCTCCAAGCCATCTCAATACACCCTAGCCTATGTTACATGGACTTGGGAGTGGGTATGCCTCTAATTGTCCACTTCATCCATTTCCATCTCAAGGACTTGGGAATACCACAAAATATTCAAATTTGTTAGTATGTTCCATTTATTTTCTTGGATAAATAGTGTTTAAAAATGTCTTGGGGCATAATATAAGAGTTCCATGCATAGTTCATGGTTAATATGATTTTTTCCTAATACACTGGCTAGGGTGTCACTGTCCGGTGTCCGATACAGGTAGTGGAATTTCTTCAGGAGTATCTTCATGAAAAGTGCAAAGATAGGTCTTCACTACTGTCCAAATGACTTGAAGGATTAAGAATGAAGCTATAGCCCAGGCATAGAACCCAACACGAGCAATAGCTTCACCTTTCATTGAACTGCTTTTTGCATGATTTATTCTAGTGTAGCCACAACTTAAGCATTCAGGTCTCATGAAATGATAAGTTCCAATAAGTAAAGAACCAAAATCTGCCCCTTGATCTCCTCTTTAAAAGGCTTGAAATGGGTGCGGATAATAAGCCAAAGTGGAAAATTCTATTGAACGAACTTGGAAAATGATGGCCAGACCATGGTATCAACCGACGTGTGTGGAAGTCCCTGATTGGAAGCTGCTCAAGTGGGCTCCTACAGAATCTGTCAAAAGATTTTTTATATCTACAAGTTGATCGAAAGCAGTCAAGGGAATTATCTGACTCAATAAAAGCATTTGAGTTGAAGAATCTGATCCCATGTTGGCTCTCTCTGTGTGTGTGTGGGTTACTATAATTTGTAAATAGCCAAAACATGACTCGTCTAAAAATAGGTTCACCTTTCATTCTATTTTCTGAAGTTATATATGTGATTTAACTTCTAGATGACTGGGGTGTGCTGTTGTCAGCAGATGATGTATTTCTCCTGATAAGCATATGCCTTCCTTTTGCAACAAATGGTTGTTGTGGCCCTCCCACTGCCCTACAACTATGATGAAAATCTACAGGGAAACAAAGGTAGAGGTTTTTTTGTTTACGTCTATATAAAGGGCTTTTAGATATTAGACTTTGTAATCAACACACATTCAAGTCTTTTTTTGAGTGTTTTGTGCAGAGTGAAATTTCCCATGGCACGCCAAGCAGACCTCGCTAAGATTGGAAAGGAAGCATTTGATTTTTTGGAGAAGAAGCTGCAGCAACAGCGGCAGCAGCCACTGCCTGTTGATCAGGAAGCTAAACATTGTGAACTACAAAATGCATTGATGAGGCGGTGGCTGAAGCCGCAGAAGAATTGCGACATTGGAGCCCAAAGTACAGCTGCTGTAGTCATTACAGAAACAAAGAATAAGAGCATTCCTATTTTCGGGAAGTACTATTAGGGAGAAACAATGATCTCCTAGTTTCCTACAAGTCTTGGAAATGAAAAGATGAAGGGGGGAAATAGGGGGAATCAATTTGATCTCCTTCTATGTATGTAAGACCTTATGTTTTGTGGCTGTTTTTATGCTCGTTAACAAAAGGTTAATATGTGTGTACCACATATCTGATGAGTATGTCAAAAGTGAACTATGGACTGCAGCTAATTAGACTTTGTGTCCTCTTGTTCTCTGTTGTAATAAAA
>BPLS01007986.1:0-10400 GCA_019656275.1 Rhododendron kiyosumense | reverse complement strand
GAGGGCCGCAAGCCAAAATCGGGCGATTTTCGGGGCGTGTGCCCACACAAGTCTGCAAGGTTTTGGTTGTCCCCAGAAGGAAAGATTTACAGAAAGTCCTTCACAGGCCCATATTTGTTGTGCGTGCACCCCGAGATGGTTCAGAAATTTCTTTATGAAATACATGAAGGAACATGTGGGAGTCATGCTGGGGGAAGATCCATCGCCCACCGAGCAATTACCCAAGGCTACTGGTGGCCACATATGCAGGAGGATGCAAAGATGTATGTTAAAATTTGTGAGAAATGTTAGAAATTCTCACCAATGATCCGAACACCAGCGGAGGATTTGGTGCCTTTGACAAGTCCTTGGCCGTTTGCTCAATGGGGAATGGACATCGTGGGTCCATTGCACAAAGCAACTGGGAATCGAAAATTCCTTTTAGTTGCAACGGATTACTTCACCAAATGGATTGAGGCTGAACCACTGGCCAAAATCACCGAACCCATGATTAAGAGGTTCGTGTGGAAGAGTATTATTACTCGATTTGGGGTTCCCTATTCTTTGATCATAGATAACGGGTCCCAATTTCAAAAGAAATTCAAGGCGTTTTGTGCCCAATATGGAATTCGAAATCACTATTCAACTCCAGCCTACCCTCAAAGTAATGGGCAGGCAGAAGCGTCTAACAAAACCATTCTTGATGGGATCAAGAAGAGGTTGGATAAAGCCAAAGGGAAATGGCCCGATGAATTGCCCCTTGTTTTATGGGCTCATAGGACAACACCGAGGAGGTCTACGGGAGAGACCCCCTATTCATTGGCATACGGTACAGAGGCAGTTATACCTCTAGAAGTAGGACTTCCAACCAACAGGACTGTGTTGGTTGAAAGTGGGGGCAATGACAGAGCCCTTGAAATTGAGCTTGACCTCGCCGAGGAAAGGAGAGAAAGGGCCGTAGTCCATTTGGCCTCGTATCAGGAACAACTGATGAAGAGCTACAATAAGCATGTTCACCAACGAGAATTTGGTGTTGGGGACCTTGTACTACGAAAGGTGCTCGGCAACACCAAGGTAGCCAACGAGGGCAAGCTAGGAGCCAATTGGGAAGGCCCGTATCAGGTGACAGAGATTGTGGGCATTGGGGCCTACAGATTGGTTGATCTGGACGGCGTCCCAATTCCGAGGCCATGGAATGTTCATAATCTGAGAAAATTCTTTGTTTAGAAGAATTTAGTTTTATTTCACTACGTGATTGTGTGGGAATTACGAATAAAATTCCCTTCTGTTTCTTACTTTTAGTTGTAAGGGGTACGAATAACGCCCCCTTAAGTTCAGTCTATGAATGAAGACACTCTTTTCCTCACAGTATATATTTAGCTTTTTGAGATATTTGGTTTTTTAGATATGAAATATGAATACTGATTTTCTTTTCCTTATTCATATTGGGGAGCATGGGATTGGCATGAACGCCATATACGAATATATCTATGCTTGATAGCTTGAGAACCGCGCACGAACAAACGCTAGAGTATGAAAAACTCGTAAACAAATGTACCCCAAGTATGAAAAAACTTGGGCTGCATAAAAGCTGTTCGGGCACTATCACTTGAGTAAGTGATCGTGCTAAAAAGTATGAGATACTATAAGTCCGAGAAACTTACGATTAACCTTTATATTAAAGGTATTTTAAGAAACATCTGGTATGAGATACCTATAAGTACGAAATACTTATAACATGCCTACGTACGAATATACTCTGAGGCTTGCATACGTAAACATGCAAAGTAATCAAGAACGAAATACTTGATTCATCAAGGCATAACGAGACATGTCAAATACTTAGTAAAATCTAAGTATGAGAAACTTACCCCAAGTACGAAAGGCTTGGTCCTGTTATGACGAAATATGTCAAAACAGTAGATAAACAACTTTAAGTTCAAACATTTTTAAAGGAAGTCCAAGTACGAAGCACTTGCAGAAAGCTACAAACGAAAGTAGATTAAAAGCACGAGGTGTTTTACCTACACAAAGGCCACGAAGGGCCGAGCAAACAGTTGAAATCCAGAAGGTCATGCCACGAGGGGCTAAGTACTTATGTTAAACAAACAAAACAAAAGAAAAGATGATTTGATGCCTCGCAGGGCGGAATCAAACTACGGTCACTCAGGACCTGCAAAATGTTTCATGGTTTATTCAGTCCAGTTCTTGGACCTCAGGAGTTGAATGCTCGGCTTCCTCTGTTCCAGCCTCTCTTAGGACTTCATCACCACCAGCATCCCCTTCTTCAGCTATAAGGTCGACGTTTGATCCCCGAGCGGGTGACTCCACAAGGGCAGACCTCAGCACCTCAGTAGGGACTTCTTCTTCAGCACCAGCAAAATTCTCGATCTGTTGATCGATATCATCCTCAGGATCTCCCTGGGGTTCATCTGCGATTTGAGCACGACGGCTTGGCAGTTCATTATCTTCCCAGAGGGGAGAATCCTCAGCAACCCCAACCTTTGTCAGGCATGTTTCCCAGCAAGCTATCCAGATCTGGTCCTGGATGGCAGGCTTCTGGTTCACATAGCTCGCAGTTGTCATGTCGAACCCCTTTTGGTACCCTTCATCGAATGAAGCCTTCTTTGTGCTGTCAATTTCTGTCAGAGCTTGAGCAAGGCTGTCCTCGGTGGTCTCAAGTTTGGCCTTGGTTTCCACCACCTCAGCCTTGGCCTTGTCCCTTTCTCTCTCCAGCCTTGTGATTGAGCGGAGCAGCCTGGTATTGTCATTCAGAAGCCTGACTCTCTCAGCGTCAGCTTCTTGGTACTTCTGGCCCAAGGCCATCATCTTTTGAATAAACTGCAAACACCAAACACGAATTAAAAGGTTTTTTTTGGACACTATAATCGAAGCAGAAGTTAACAAAGTCTGGTTACCTTAATTCCACTGACGAGACCAGTGGATACAAGTCTGTCAGCAGGCGAGGACATTTCTTTCTGCATATTGACTGGGAGTGAGAGGCCCTGCGCTAGGGCTAGTGCAGTCTCAGAGGAGCTGGCACTATCTCCAACGTTAACTGGGCGGTCCCCCCTCATGAGTTGAGGGGCCCAGATCTCTGCAGCAACTTGGGTGCTCGGTGGTGGAGTCTCCAGCGGAATCGAGGATGCAAGAACGTCGGTATCGGTGACCTCATTGCTCCGGGGACGTTTGTCCTGATGAGCATCAGCTGTCTCGAGGGAACTGTCCTGTTCCAGTTGAAATGATGTTGACCTGGTAGATCCCCCCCTATTGCGACGAGATTGTGGGGGGGGGAGCACCGGTTGATGCCACCCTACTGGTAGCACCACATCCCCGTTTTGGGACAGTGAGGAGGGTACTGAGGTCTAAAGGTTGGTGAGACATGGTACCTGGGCTTTGAGGAGAGCGAGAATAGCCGGAGGAGGAGGATTGACTGGTAGTACAAACGGGAGCTGGTTGTTCGGCCTGACGTTCAGGAGCAACCTGTCGCCGTCTGGATCTCCTGAGAACTACCCGGGTTGTAGGGACGCCCTCAGGGATGTTGACTTCACCAGGCTGCCCGGCAAGGGTGACTTCAGCTTGTAGTCCCGAGCTTTGCGTTTGGGGAGCTGCTGATGTAGAGGCACCACTGGTGCTTGGGTTGGCCAATCTCCTGTCTATGAATCCTTTATAAGCAGGGTCGTAGCCTAATAGCACATTGGCATCACGACCCCGACCATAGGTTGGAGAGCCTGGTTCCCCTTTGTATCTTAAGATCCTATTGATCTCTGCTGTTCGGACGTAGCTGGATTCAGCTCTGGGGCGCTTGTTTGCGTTACTCGCTGCACGGCAGAAAGCATAATAAAGGTCAGAGACCATAACGGAAAGATAGACAAAAGCTACAAGGAAAAGTGGAAAAAGGAGCATACATGGGTAGCCCCATATGTGGGGGCAGTGGACGCCCACCACTTGGCCGTCCTCGCCTACTGGTTCAAATGCTCCAGTAACGTAGAGAAAGCCGATCTCGTGATCGCGAGCAGAGTCTGGTAGATTGAGCACGAGACGCTTCTCTGCTTTCCTAACTTTCAAATAGAAGGTATTATAGTCGGTGTTTAGCACGATGCTATACCACCACTGGATGTCCCAGATCCCCAGTTGGGTCCCCAATATTCTGGTCAGAACTACTACCCCCATTACTAGCCTAAAGAAGTTAGTGGAAACTTGCATTGGTGTCAGTCTATACCAATTTAAAACCTGGCGGAGTAATGGATGGAAGGGGAATCTAACTCCCCCCTCAACAATGGCAACGATGGGAACGCACATCCTATCCCATGTGCCCCCATCTCTTTCTGCGTCCAATGGGGCAAGTTCAAGCCCTACATTGTCAGGGATGTTATAATCCCTCCTAAAAGCCGCCATGGCTGACGGGGTCTCACAGAGTTTTCTAAATTTCCCAGGTTTTGGGCCACTATCATCCATATTCGCCATTGGAATATGCAGAAGAAAACTATGAAACAGTCAAAATCTAATAGGGATACGAATAAATCCCTGGGAACAGATGAGCCAGAGAGAAAGAGCTTACGACGAGAGGTGGCGGAGAAGCTTACGAAATGAACTACCGCGGTGTCTGGTGTTGAGAAAGAAATACGCAGACGGCGGCGATGGCGTTTCGAATCGCTTAGAACAGTAGAAGGCGAGAAAGGGTTTTTTCTGACTTATAAGAAACTAAAAACCTTTTTCAGAGGTTTAAGGAAGACAGACGGAGACGAAACGTCTCTCTTTACGTCGTTACGAGATAAAGTAACGGAAAGCGAAAAATGTGCTAACGACGTTGGAAGAAACGTCAGTTCAAATTTAATGCAAGGCGTACGAGATACACCACGTGGAGTTATTACCCCGAGACGGTATAATGACGAAGCCGCCAAGAATATCAAAGGGCATTAAACGTGATGACTGCCCGGGGCTGGACGAATATGGTCCAGAACTGTTGTTTCTGAAAAACCCCACCCATTGCCCCCGAACAGTGGCAAACGGATGAGGCTGGGGAGCAATTGTAGGGAGGTATTCCCGAACAGCTATGAATAGTTACCGAGCACGTAATGCAACGGGGGCACGTGGTAGGCATGATAAGCTTATTGCCGGGCAGTGCGACGAATGGCTGGGTGGACCAGTGACATGAGAAGTGATTGGCCCAGGTTGTCTTTTCGGCTGATAAGGACCAAAGACCTGTAAAGTCGTCTGTCCAGTATAACTACATGGACCAGTTACATGTGGGGTCATTGGTCCAGGAGGACTGTTCGGCAGAGAGGTAGCCAAACAGTGGAGGAAGTTGCCCTAAATGATGTTGTGGCAAGAATACTCTGGAATGATAATATTCCATAGAAGGATAAGATCCCGAGTATATAGGATCGAAGCAAGAGACCCAACGTGAGTGGGATGTTCGGATAATTATGGGAGAGAGTCCCATAAAGGTTAAACTATTATACGGATAAGGGAACGAGAATCCATGAGATGCTAGGTTTCCTATACGAGGTAGAAATCCTAGGGCAACAGGGATGCTTGGGCAGCAAGCATCCGTGAATCTATAAATACAAGGTAAACCTGGAGGTAAAAGAGACGCAATATTTGGCTATCTATTATTTTCCTACTGATAATTAGGGTTTGTTAACCAGTACGTGATACTAACTTTGCCATCGGAGGGCCTTTGCCACGAGAGGCAAAGGTGCGCTCACCCCTCGTCTGTTTTGCAGATTAGGGTTCCGACGAAGAACTAGGGTTCCGGTGTAGAGGCACGAGAAGCCGTTCCAGTTTAGTGTTGTTCAGGACGTTAATTGTTTTCATCCCCCTACAATTGGCGCCGTCTGTGGGAAATGAACCAGTTTCGTGGAAAAGATAAACCATGATGGAAGAAGATCCAACCATGCCGTTCAATCCAAAGAACCAGTTGAGTGATGGAGGGGATAAATCTCCACCAGGTGCTCCGAGAAAGCCCACTGGAAGAGAGGACAAAGCAACTACTGGCTCCACGAGAAGGAGCAAGTCCTACCGAAGAGAGGCATTGGTGGACCATTCAAAAAGTGTCCATAACAGCGAGGATATCCTTGACAGAAAGAGGAAAGAAATTGAGGAGTACGCTCGTTTGATCAAAAGACGAGAGTACGAGATACGAGAGCTACAGCGGATACGAGATCACCTGGAGGACTCCAGACTTTCACGAAGGAATTCCGGAGAAGATAGGAGGGCTCTGTTAGTCCATAAAGAGCCCCATTCACGAGGGAGAAGGAGCAGGAGCAATAGTCCTACCACGAGACGGTGTGAAGCTTCCCCACGAAGAAGGAGAAGCAGAAGTAGAGACCGCACGCCAGAAAGGCGAAGGGCTTCTTCACGAAGAAGAAGGAACAGAGAACGAAGTTCCTCATCTGAGGAAAAAACGAGGAAGCATCACCGTGATAGGTATGAGAGACCTGATGCTGACTGGGCCAAAGCCACGACTCATAAGACAATTGAAAAGGAGGAAGGGACAGTGTCTGCATGAGAAGCGGCACGTAAAGCCCTAAGTAACATCGGAGCCTCCCCGTTTGCGAGGAGGCTGCAGGAGGCCAGGTTGCCGAGCAGAGTGGAGCACGGAGCGTTCGTGCTTTACGAGACAAACACGAACCCTGTGGCTCACATACAGCATTACCAACAGGCCATGTTCATGCACAATGGTGATGATGCCATTCTGGGCGAAATGTTCCCGTCAAGTCTTGGCAAGGTGGCCCTGAGCTAGTTTCATAAACTAGCACCACGATCAATAAGAGGATGGAGGCAGTTGGCCGAAGAATTCACTGCTCGGTTCTTGACAAGCAGAAAGGCCCCAAAGACTTTTGAGAGTCTGTCCACCATGAAACAGGTGGAAAATGAGCCGATCAGAGATTATGCAAAAAAGTACTGGGAAACTTTCAACGAGATTGAAAGTTGCAGTGAGGAATATGCCATAGCAACCTTCAAAACTGGTTTGCCTGTTCGGGGAGAACTCCGCCGCTCATTGAATAAACATCCGGTGGCTACGTTGGCTAAACTGATGGAGTGAATAGAGCAGCACGCCAGAATGGAGGATGACATACTCCGCGAGGACGGTAGGATTGCTGCCGAACAGCCCAAAACACCAGCAAAAAAGGTGGACAAATTTGAGCCCAAAACGTTCAAGGAGCGCAAGGAGTACGGGCAGGCTAAAAAGGATCCGTACAAGAAAAAGCAAGCCCCTGACCCCAAGTCCTTCTTTTCTATCACAACTGTTTGGAAGGAGCCAATCTACAGGATTCTTTATCGAATAAAGAATCAGCCGTACTTCAAGTGGCCTCCGAGTCTTGGCGGAGATAAAGACGCTAAACGTGCTACGAATCAGCACTGCAGCTACCATAAGGACTGGGGCCACATGACTGAAGATTGCGAGATGTACAAGAAACACCTCGACGATTTGGTCTCTCGGGGCTATCTCAAGGAATTTATCCAGGAGGATCCCAAGGAAAAAGGGAAGGCCATGGAACTGGATTACGAGCAAAATCCCAAAGGGGTAATCCATATGATACATGGGCTGGCCGCACCTTATACGAGAAATGAGGTTAGGCTGTTGCAAAGATAGTGTAAGCACGATCAGCATGTGATGCGATTGGGCAATAAAAGAGGGCAAGAGAGTGATGTATGCGGTGAGAGCATAGCCTTCACAGATGATGATTTGGAAGAGGTCCAGATACCTCATAACGATGCTCTGGTCATAACCCTACGAGTTAGGGAGTATGACATTGAAAGGATCCTAGTGGATTCAGGAAGTTGTACAGAGGTGATGTACTATGACGCGTTCAAGAAGCTAGGACTGGCCCAGACAGATTTGGAACAATCCACGACACCATTGATTGGGTTTGGTGCAGGGGCAGTCTGGCCCCTTGGAAAGGTGACACTGCCTGTTCGGGCAGGTTCAGTTGTTTTAAGGACGGATTTTCTGGTTGTAGACGTCCCCTTTTCTTATAACGCGATTATAGGAAGAACCTGGTTACACAAAATGAGGGCAGTTTCCTCGACTTACCACCAGATGGTGAAATTCCCAGGGTCCAACGGGATCGAATCAATCAGGGGTAACCAGAAGGCGGCACAACAGTGTTTGATCTCCATCATTAAGAAGGCCCCAAAGGCCCACCATGTTCATACATTGGAAGTGCCAGATCAACCGACTATCGAGAATGTCGGAAGATGCCCGGCTGATAAGGTGATCGAGGGCTTGGAAAAAATTCAAATCAACGAGGCTGATCCTGAAAGATATTTTTTGATTGGGGAGTCACTACCGGCAGAGGAAAAGACCGAATCAATACAGTTTCTGAAGGAGTATATTGATGTGTTTGCATGGGTACCAGAAGAGATGCCTGGTGTAGACGCTGACATAATCTGTCACCATCTGAATGTTGACCCTCAGCATAAACCAGTTATTCAGAAGAAACGTAGGGCAGCCGTGCAGCACGTGGATGCTGTTGTTGAAGAGGTTAATCGGTTGCTGGAGGCAAAAGCAATACGCGAGGTTCACTACCCTGAGTGGCTATCCAACACCGTGGTCGTGAAGAAGAAGAATGGAAAGTGGCGTGTCTGTGTGGACTTCACAGACTTAAACAAGACCTGCCCCAAAGATAGTTTTCCCCTCCCAAGGATAGACCAGTTGGTTGACGCAACAGCTGGCTACGAGCGAATGAGTTTTCTTGATGCGTATCGAGGATACCATCAAATTGCTATGTATGGGCCCGATCAGGAAAAAACGTCTTTTATCACCCCACGGGGTTTGTACTGCTATAGTGTCATGCCGTTTGGGCTGAGAAACGCAGGGGCGACATACCAAAGGCTTGCAACCATCATGTTCAGGGAGCTGCTCGGGAAGACTATGGAGGTTTACATAGATGATATGGTGGTGAAAAGCCGAGACAAGCGAGGGCATATTACAGACTTGAGAGAAGTCTTTGAGATCTTGAGGAAGTACAAATTGAAACTCAACGCCTCGAAATGTACGTTTGGGGTTGGCTCTGGCAAATTCCTAGGGTACTTGGTCACTATGAGGGGAATTGAAGCTAACCCAGATCAGATTGCGGCCTTGCAGAGGTTGCAAAGTCCCAAAACCACGAAGGAGGTCCAGAGACTAACTGGCATGGCTACAGCACTCAATAGATTTAATAGCAGATCGAGTGACAAGTGTAGGCCCTTTTTTCAATTGTTAAAGAAAAGGGAAGGATTTGAATGGGGAGCAGAATGTGAGCAAGCTTTCCAGGACCTGAAGAAGTATCTGGCCGAGCCACCACTTCTCTCAACCCTGCAGCTAGGTGAGTCCTTGATTTTGTACTTAGCTGTTTCTGAGCATGCTGTGAGTGCAGTCCTATTAAGGGATTTGGGAATCGAGCAAATCCCAATATATTATGTTAGCAAGACTATCCTGGCGCTTAGGACAGCGATGAGAAAGTTGCCACATTATTTCCAGAGCCATAGGGTTGTGGTATACACTGAATTTCCACTAAAATCACTGCTACGAAAGGCAGATTTTTCAGGAAGAATCTCGACGTGGTCCGTCGAGTTGAGTCAATATGATATTGACTATCAACCACGAACAGCAATTAAGGGCCAAGTGTTGGCTGATTTTGTGGCGGAATTTTCTCCCACGGTAGCCCCCCTGCCTCCCACGAAAAAGGGACATGAGAGTAGAACATTGTCCACGAGGGATAGAGTCTCAGCCGAACAGGACGATACGGAATGGAACTTATTCGTTGACGGATCAGCTTGTAATACTGGTTCAGGAATTGGTGTTGTTCTCTTTCCTCCTGGAGGAATTATGATAGAACTGTCTGTTCGGCTGGGATTCAGTGCGTCGAATAACGTGGCGGAGTACGAGGCACTCCTAGCTGGATTAAGAAGTGCGAAGACTCTGAAGGTAAAAAGAGTTAGGGTGCATTGTGACTCACAGCTTGTCGTAAATCAACTGTCCGGCGAGTATCAGGCTCGGAATGAGAAAATGGCAACATACGTGGAAGCCGCCAAAGATTTACTCGACACCTTTGAGAGGGTCCACATTGAACAAATAAGTTCCGGACAGAATGCACATGCCGATTCATTGGCATGGCTAGCTGCAACGGTCCCAACTGAACTCAAGCGAAGAGTTGCAGTTGAGTATCTGAATGAGCCGAGCATTGGAAGAAGTGTGGAGTTAGTTTTGGAAGTAAACCAAGGTCCAAGTTGGATGGACCCAATCGTGGAGTTTTTACGAGATGAAATACTCCCTGCTGACAAGAAGGAGGCACATAAGGTCAAAACCAAGTTGTAGACACCCTATTCTGGACCATCCGGATCAGCGCGTTCGCGGTCTTTTATTTCCCCAATGATGATTAAACGGTTGAAAACTCCCCGAGGTCGATGGAAGGTCGTGAGCTTTGTGC
>BPLS01007984.1:0-12237 GCA_019656275.1 Rhododendron kiyosumense | reverse complement strand
TTATTATAAGCACGAAATTGTAATTGTCAGACTATTAAATTGTTAACCACTAATTCATCTAAAAGTTTAAGCAGTTAGAGAGAGGAACAACTTTTAATTGATCTCCACATCTCTCATAAGCCCAATTTGTGAGTTAGATAGAGCTTTAATTAAGTTTTTTTTATAACATTCGATATCTTACCCGCTTGTACGTTTTTAGATTGGTCGCATGGAGTGAGCATCATGCAAACCACTCCATGGGGTTAGGCACTCTGGGCCCAACAATCTCTCTGTCACAATAATGCCCTCGCGATTCGACCCATGACTTTCAGACTCTAATACCACTCATGGGACTGTTTCGCCACCATTTCTCCTACAACAAATTGGTGTTAAGGAGTTTTCAATTAAGTTTTTTTATGGCATTCGACATCGTGCCTGAAAGTCTATTTTTAAAGTGGTTGCAGAGAGTGACATTGTGTAACCAAATTCATGAGGGAACTCCATGCCCATCAGTAAAATCATTTCAGGTAGGGGTGAGAAACAAGCGAAACGAGCGAGTAGGTAGTTTATGGTTTTAAAACTTAACGAACTTCAAAAATATGTTCGAGCTCAGCTAAGTTATGAGACAAGTCAATCTCAAACAAGTTTTAATCAAGCCAAACACAAGCTGATCTCGAGTAGTTAAATTTTTTTTTATACATACAAGTACTAGCGTGTTCAAGCTTGGTTTGAAACCAAAACGACCTTCGAAAAAATGTCAAGCTTGATTTTATTTATGTAACAAAGCAATCTTGAACAACCGTTTAACGAACGAAAACGAACTCAAACTCAGGTAGCTTGGTTTTTTAGCGGTCCTAATTACCGGAAACTTTATTAATCCAGTTCAGAATTTTTGACATTCTGTTGGTTTACCTTTTACGTATGGTGGAATTGGTATGTGATAACCATAGGACTACTTTAATATTTCAGTTTTGCCTACATTTGGAAATCTCAATTGCAGATCAAGCCACTCAATATGATTCAAACGTGATTTTAAGGGTACCAACGAGAAATCAACATAAAAAATGATCGGGAAGGGTTTCATCTGAACAATTTTTTATTGAATAAAAAACTATTCAGATGAAACCCTTCCCGATCATTTTTTTTGTTGATTTCTAAAGGGTACCCTAAAAATCACGTTTTGAACACATTGAGCGGTTCGGATCACCAAAATTCGATCGGGACACTATTTAACAGAGACTTTAACGGAATCCGTTAGTAATTCGGACATAAGGGGGCATTTTGATTAACGGAAGATAGCGTTGGGAGTAAAATTGAAGTTTTTAAAAGGTTGGGAGTCTAATTGAATTTTGGTGTAAAGGTTGGGGGGTAATTTGAATTTTTCCCAAATTTCCATAGATAGTTTTGGGCCATCTCTTAAGTATACACAATAAACTAATTAATTGCGGATCGGCTACTCTTTTTCTAATTTGTGTGCCCACTGAATTAATTAAGTAAAAAGGGTAAAGAGCTTAATTCGTACCTTGCTGGAGAACAAGAGTTGCGTTTCATCACTATATATGAAACTTTTGAGATTAGGCAAACTTTCGAGAAGCAAGTCCTCTAACTGAGGGAACCGAACGGTATCATTGTTGTTGGTGGCTTCTTTCTCCTTCGGGTTGTTTGAGATTATCACCTTCATCTTCCTACATTCCCTTATATAGAGGCTTTGCAGATTCTTTAACTGAGGAAGCATATAGAAGGGCAATACATATTCTAATTGGTTACAACCACAAACAAAAATGCCCTGAAGTTCAGAGAATGATTTAGCTTCTTTTTCTGGTTCTGATAGTAGTTGGTTGTCCCAAATCCTTGTTATCATATCTAATTTATCGAACGACAAGGCTTTCAGGACAGGAAAAGCAACCTGCAAAGTTGTGTACAAAACATTAATTAGTGATCGACTAATAATGAGGTCCAATCAATCTTTAGCTAAAACCCATCTCTGCTCATAATTAAGCACGAGATTGGAGTCTCAAAACTTGCAGAACTTGAAAAACTTGTCATTTTTGTCTAAATCTTTAAATTTTAAAATTTTCAGAACAGGAAAAGCAACCGACAAAGTTGTTTACACAACATTCATTAGTGATCGAATAATAATGAGGTCCAATCAAAGTATCAAACTCTAAAACCCATCTCTAAGCACGTAAAAATCAGAAAGCGCAAACAAGCAAATAATTTTTCCATGAGTTTAGTAAATAGAGAAATATGATAGTTTAACATATTGGGTTGGACAAACTAATGAAATTGATAAGTTTGCCAAAATGAATAATATATATATTGTACCCCGCGATAAAGCCATTCGCTATATTATATGGTTGCGGACAAATACAAAACCTATAGGAGTAAAAATAACCTCGTGGAGTTATTATAAGCACGAAATTGTAATTGTCAGACTATTAAATTGTTAACAACCAATTCATCTAAAAATTTAAGCCGTTAGAGAGAGGAACATCTTTTATCATTTAAACCTTTAACACAGACTGTTCTCCACATCTCTTCTAAACCCAATTTGTGAGTTAGAGAGAGCTTTAATTAAGTTTTTTATGGTATTCGATATTTTACCCGCTTGTACGTTTTCAGAGCGGTCGCAGGGAGTGAGCATCATGCAAACCACTCCATGGGGCTAGGCACTCTGGGCCCAACAATCTCTCTGCCACAGTAACGGCCCCGCGATTCGAATCCATGACTTTCAGGCTCCAATGCCACTCATGGGACTGTTTCACCACCATTTCTCCTACAACTAACTGGTGTTAAGGAGGTTTTCAATTAAGTTTTTTTATGACATTCGACATTGTGCCTGAAAATCTATTTTTAAAGTGATCGTAGAGAGTGACATTGTGTAACTAAATTCACGAGGAAACTCCATGCCCATCAGTAAAAATAATTTCAGGTAGGGGTGTGAAACAAGTGAAACGAGCGAGTAGGTAGTTAATGGTTTTAAAACTTAACGAACTTCAAAAATACATTTGAGCTCAACTAAGTTATGAGACAAGTTGATCTCGAGCAAGTTTTAATTAAGCCAAACACGAGCCGATCTCGAGTAGTTTAATTTTTTTATACATAAGTAGACAAACGAAATAAGTACATAATAGCGTGTTCAAGCTTGGTTTGAAACCTAAACGACTTTCGAAAAAATGTCAAGCTTGATTTGTTTATGTAACAAAACAATCTTGAACAAGCTTTTAACGAACGAAATGAACTCAAACTCAAGTAGCTTGGTTTCTTTAGTGGTCCTAATTACCGGAAACTTTATTAATCCAGTTCAGTTCAGAATTTTTGACATTCTGTTGGTTTACCTAATTCGTATGGTGGAATTGGTATGTGTGATAACCATAGGACTACCTTAATATTCTAGTTAAGTTTATTTGATAAAGTAATTTGCCTATGTTTGGTTGGATGCTCTATCTGTATGTGCTTCCTTTTCTATGTTTGTGTCCCTTCAATGTATCCCTTCGAGTTTAATAAAATCTTCTCGTTTGACCAGAAAAAAAAAAACTAATTTGCCTATATTTGGGAATCTCAATTTCGGATCAAATCTTAATTTTTTAATTGCAATGAAACTACAGGATTGTACATGCATGTTTGCCCACTTTTATGTGCTTTCCATGACCATGATTAATTAATTAAGTAAAAAGGTAAATACCTTAATTTGTACCTTGTTGGAGAAGAAGAGTTGCGTTTCACTATATATGAAACTTTTGAGATTAGGCAAAACCACAAGCGACACTCCCTTTAATTCAGGGAACCGAATGGTATCATTGTAGTTGGTGGCTTCTTTCTCCTTTGGGTTGTTTGAGATTATCACCTACGTCTTCAAGTTAATCAATGACGTGATGTGATGATTTCACTCCTTATGTGTGGTTCTTTAAATATCTCATTGGATGTATTTTCTTTTTCTTTTGGCCTCCTCTTAATCCAAGTTTCTTCTTGTATTGGGAGTTTGGCCTCCTCGATATACCATTTGT
This sequence comes from Rhododendron kiyosumense, assembly GCA_019656275.1. Lineage (NCBI taxonomy): Eukaryota > Viridiplantae > Streptophyta > Magnoliopsida > Ericales > Ericaceae > Rhododendron > Rhododendron kiyosumense. The sequence continues at coordinate 8,251 of BPLS01007984.1, read as the reverse complement.
CGAGTTTTAATAAACTTTGTTGTCTATTAAAAAAAACCTAAAAGAACCATTGAATAAATCTCCAGAGACCCCAATTTTTTTTATACTAGCGATGAAATTTTTTGACCAATTAAAGAATCCTTACTCGACTAGACTCACTCTGTTTTTTTATTGTAAGCCACCATCCAATATGAGTGACTAGGCCATTTTAGCACATAAAAAATAGTAAATTCTGGGCGGGTCCTAATTTTGGATTCGTTAGTCCTCCAAGTCCTATGGGGTACAAGTGCAATGCCCACTAAATTCTGTGGTTCTTTACTTTTTTACCCCACTTTAAATAGCGACAAAGCTGGGCAACCCATCATTTAGGATTTTGTAGCCCCCCCTGCTCTTTCTCTCTCTCTCTACAGTAACCACTGCCGCCCTACTACTCCTTCCACCACCGCATGGAGATCAGCCGCCCCATCCCTGCCGCCCCCCACGATAAAGCCATTCGCTATATTATCCCCACGATAAAGCCATTCGCTATATTACATGGTCATGGTCCTCGTGCAAAAATACAAAACCTATACGTAGGATAAAATACAACCCCATGAGTAATTGTTAGACCATTTTTTTCACTATCACTCCTAAAACCAATTTGTTTTAGGGAGAGTTTCAATTAAATCTTTTTTATGGTATTCAATATCTTACTACATGCATGTTTTTAGAACGGTCGCAGGGAAGGGTGTTAGGAGTCGAACTCCACGAACAATCCAAAATGCCCTACGCCCTTGTGGATCTTGAAAACTATGATCACAGAAATTAAATGACAAATGAAAATAGTGCCTATGAAACAGAATCACAATAGACACCTAGATATATGTGAAAAATCTCAATGCGAAAAAAAAACCATGAGAGCCACACCAGTGCACTATAATTGAAAAAACAATGGAGTACACCTCTTCTCTCTTTTTTGCTGATAAAAAAAGAGTCTTCTTTCTTCTCTCTAAGAATAGTTTTCTTTTGCCACCTCTTTGGTTTTTTTTCTGAAAAATGAATTAACTCTAATCACGTAGCAACTGAGTTTTAATCAAGCCAAATATGAGCCAATCTCGAGTAGCTTAATTTTTTTTTACACATAATTAAACGAACAAAACAAGCTTGTTCAAGTTTGGTTCGAAACCTTAACGAGTTTCGAAAAAAAGTTCAAGCTTGATTTGTTGAATAAGCTTTTAACGAATGAATAACTCAAACTCGAACAGCTAAGTTTCTTTAGCAGTCCTAATTTCCGGAAACTTTCATATTCCAGTTCAGAATTTTTAACATTCTGTTGGTTTACCTAATTCGTATGGTGGAGTTGGTCTGTGATAACCATATATAGGACTACTTTTCAAAATTGTAAAAGTAATCCATACCGGCAAATAGCAATGTAGAGAAGAGACAATGTAGAAATTATTAAATTAGGCTCTACTGATTCATTGACTCGGGAAAATTTCCGTAGATAGTTTCGGGTATTTGTTAATTAGTTTAAACATTAAACTAATTTGCCTAAATTTGGGAATCTCAATTGCGGATAAAGTACCGTTTTCCAATTGCAATGAAACTACAGGACTATATACATGCATGTGTGCCCACAGAATTGATTAAGTAGCCTACAGAATTAATTAAGTAAAAAGGTTAAAGACCATAATTAATTAATTTAGCAAAAAGGGTAAAGAGCTTAATTTGTACCTTGTTGGAGAAGAAAAGTTGCATTTCACTAAATATGAAACTTTTGAGATTTGGCAAACCCTCCAGATTCAGGAAGTTTAACTGAGGGAACTGAATGGTATGATTGTTGTCGGTGGCTTCTTTCTCCTTCGGGTTGTTTGAGATTATCACCTCCATCTTCCTACATCTCTCTACATCGAGTTCTTCCAGATTCTTTAACAGAGGAAGCATATACAAGGGCAATACATACTCCAATTGGTCACAATCCTCAACGTTAATCTCCTTAAGTTTGCAGAAGGATTTAGCTTCTTGTTCTCGTTCTGAGAGTAGTTGGTTGTCCCAAATCCTTATTATCTTATGTAAATCTTTAAATTTTAAAGTTTCAAGAACAGGGAAAGTAACCTGCAAAGTTGTTTACACCACATTCATTAGTGATTGGATAAATAATGAGATCCAATCAAGCTCTAAAACCCATCTCTACGCATGTAAAAATCAGAAAGTACAAATTGATAAAATCAGAAAGCAGATAATTTTTCCATGAGATTAGTAAATAGAGAAATATGATAGTTTAACATATTGGGTACGTTGGACACACTAATGAAAATTGATAAGTTTGCCAAAATTAATAAATTTACCAAGCATGTAAAATTAAAATGTGCGAAATAACAAACCACAAAAAGTGATCGTGTTGCTAAAAGTAATATGCATGCCGAATTGAGAAATTTCTCAAATTTGAAATTAGAGAAAATTAGTAAATTGTCGTATTATAGGTATCATACATTTGTCCAAATTGATAAATTTACTGGGCATGAAAAAATGATAAAGTGCGGACTGACGAAATTGTAAAAGTGAGAAATATTGCTAAATGCATTATACCTGGCAAAAGGAAATTTTGTTAGACTAGTAAACATGGAGAATAATAAATTAACACATGGGGATGATATACTTTTCACAACCCAAAAATGGCGTTCTTCAACATTAATGAGGTTAGAAATACAAGATTGGTAGAAAATCCGAAGGAGATAAAGGAAGCAGCTGTCAAGCATTTTAGCACTAATTTTAAAGAGGTTAGAGCTGTCCGACCAATGCTGGGGGGAGTTTTTCTCAGGAGACTTTCAGCTGAAATTTCAGTCCAACTTGATAGAATGTTTGAAGAGGAGGAGGTACGTGCTGCTCAAAAGGCATGTAGCAACCTTAAGGCTCCGGGTCCGGATGGTTTTAATTTCTCCTTTGTGAAGCAAGGTTGGGGATTTATGAAGGATTTGATTATGCAGTTCTTCTCCGATTTTTATTCTAATGGCAGACTCACAAAAGGTATAAACTCAACTTTTGTTGGTCTGATTCCTAAGGTGGATTGTCCTGTATCTTTTAAAGAATATAGGCCCATTAGTATGGTGGGATGGGTGTATAAGGTGTTATCCAAAGTGTTAGCTAATAGAATCAAAGCCTACTTACCTTTGATAATCGGAGAATCTCAAGCTGCATTTATAGGAGGAAAACAAATTTTGGATGGAGTGCTTATTGCAAATGAGGTTATTCACAGTTGGAAAAACAGTTCGCAAGGGGGGCTAATATTGAAAATTGACTTTGAACGGGCATACGATTGTGTCAATTGGGGTTTCCTGTTGGATCTTTTAGCAAAAATGGGCTTTGGAGTGAAATGGTGTGGGTGGATCAAGGAATGTGTCTCGACGGTGTCTATGTCTGTGTTGGTAAATGGCTCTGCTTCAAAGGAATTTAAGATCGAGAGAGGTATCAGACAAGGGGATCCGTTATCCCCCTTTCTATTTAATATTGTGGTAGAGGGGCTTAATATTTTGCTGGAGAGAGCGAAGGAACGAAACATTATTAAAGGAACAAGAATAGGGGTCAATGGGGTTACGGTGACGCATCTTCAATTTGTGGATGATACAATTCTTTTTTGCAACAACGACTTGGAGGAGCTGTCTAATATTAAAAGGATCCTTAGATGCTTTCAACTCATGTCAGGTCTAAAGATTAATTTCTCCAAAAGCTCCTTATGTGGCATTAAAGTTCCTCATCAGGATGTGCTTTCCCTAGCTCAGGTGATGGGTTGTAAAGTCCATCACTTACCAATCAAATACTTGGGCTTGCCTTTGGGTGCTAGTCCCAAAAGGCTCAAGACGTGGGATCCTGTGGTTGAAAAGATGGAACGTCGATTAAGCATATGGCATGGAAGATACAATTCTACTGGAGGTAAACTCACCTTGATCAATTCTTCTCTTGTCAATCAACCTATATACTTTATGTCTATCTTTAAAATGCCAGTGGCAGTAGCAAAATCGTTGGAGAAAATTCAAAGGAAATTTTTTTGGGGGGACACGATAGACAAGAGGAAACTCCACCTGGTTAAATGGGAGGTGATTTGCAAGAAAAAGGAGAACGGGGGTCTAGGAGTGAAGAATTTACTGGTGCAAAATCTGTCCCTTCTAGCCAAGTGGTGGTGGAGGTTCAATAAGGAGTCTAACTCGTTGTGGGTGAGGGTAATTAAAGGGAAGTACAATTTGGAGCAAGGTTGCTGGCTTCCTAGTATGCCAATCTCTGGTAGGGCCTCAAATTTATGGCGGGATATTTGTGCAATTGGGGAAGTGTCCTCGTGTATCGGAAGTATCATCCAGGAGGGTTTTCGAATCCAAATTCGTTCCGGTTTGGAGATTTCTTTCTGGAACCATGTATGGTTGGGGGACACAACTCTTAGGGAGGAGTATCCCCGTCTGTACCTAATTTCTACTCAAAAAGAAGCAGTTGTCAGTGCAATTTCGGATGGATTTGGCATGGGTAGATGGAATTTGTTTTTTAGTAGAGATTTGCGCGATTGGGAATCTATTCAAGTGGAGGAATTAAAGCAGAAGTTACAACCAATTTTTTTAGACTCATCTAGTCGTGATCTCTTGAGTTGGAGATGGTCCTCGGATAAGCGGTTCTCGGTGAAATTGGTGTACAATCAGTGGGAAAGCAATAAGCACTCAAGAAATCCGATGTTGGGAGCTCTATGGAAGAACCTTAGCCCCCCTAAGGTGGAAATCTTTGCTTGGATGGCTTTGCAATCCAAGGTGGCTACGCGGTCTGTGCTTTTGGGTAGAAATTTGATTCCAGAGGGTCAATCTACTCTGTGCCCTTTTTGTTCGTTGCATTTGGAAACTCCGCAACACCTATTTTTGCACTGTCATTTTTCGTGGGATGTTTGGTCACAGATTCTAGACTGGTCGCATTTGAGATGGGTGTGTCCCGCATCTCTGGAAGCTCATTTCGGGTGGTGGATGGAAAGTAGATTTAGAAATTTGGAGAAGAATCTGTGGGAAGTTACTTTCTTTGCGACGTTGTGGTCGTTGTGGTTGACGAGAAATGATTATGTTTTTAACAATGCCACATCGGGAGCTGGGATTGTGGGTGAGCAAGTTAAAGCTAGAGTTGCTATGTGGATAAAGGCAAAGTTCAACATTAAGGTGTACACGGTCGAGGAATTTAAGGTTTTTTTGGATGGAATTAGAATGTTGAAACTGTAAAGGGTGTTTACAGTGTGTATGAGGTGTTTGTTTTTCCTCCAATTTTCTGTTGGAAGTCACTGTAAGGGGCGTGTTTTTATTTTCTGTTTTTGGTGCTTGAATGTGTAAGTTCGTTTAGCTTACATTGTTTGAGCCCCCTCGATGTACCCTTTCGAGTTAATATATATATTTCGTTTTGCCGAGAAAAAAACATTAATGATGTTGTTAGGAGATGTTTTGGGATTGATTGGATTCTTGCTACATGATGATGCTGCCTTTGAGATTAAAATATACGTAAGGAGGTGTTCATATATATATATATATATATATGGTGTCGAAGGATGCGGATATGTTGATCATGATCTGTCCTGAGAGGAGTCTATCGAAGAATTATTATTATTTTAACTGGTTCTAGCCTCACAAATTAGTTTCCAATCAATCCACTGATTACCCCAACTACTGCCAGCTCAAATGGAAGAATGGGATGAGGATGCAGATACATGGGAGGAATACTTGTGTCATGTGTTTTATTGGTTGTTCTTTTGTTGTTGGCATTGGTAGTTAGGTGTATGTTTCTTCTCAACTCTTTGTTGGAAGTTTCCCTCCCCTCTCCCCCCTTCTCTTCGCTTTTTATTTTCCCTTTTTTATTCCCCTCCTCTTTTCCCTCAATGTACCCGTTGTCGAGTTTATCCTTACTAAAATTTTTTGCTGTTTCAAAAAAAATGATGTTGTTAGGAGCATTGGGGGAGGATGGACTTCAATGATAGAAATAGTTGATTTGGGCAATCGGCAGCGACTGAAGACTCCGATTGGCATAGCACTAGCCACTAGTAGCTCCAAATTTGTTGAGCTTATTGGAGATGCTCTTAGCTATTAGTTTAATCACCGCTCACAAAATTCCATGACATTCAATTTTTTTTAGTATGTCTTCCAACTAATACTTGTCACCCCTTCGGTTTAGTAAAAATTAGATACGCAATGAATATCGATCAATGGGATTTTTTGATGCATACTCAAACAAGAACCAGTTTAAAGTGATCATCGTAACAGATTGCATCACATGCCCGCGTTTGCAAGGGGACTATGTCGTCCACAGCAGACTGACGCGAAATATATTACTACACAAAATAAAAAAAAATTACTCAAAAGAAGCCATTTCACTTGAAAAGAAGATTGCCATAGCTCTAGTAGCTCCAAATTTATTGAGCTTATTGGAGATGCTCTTAGCTATTTGTTTAATCACCACTCACAAAATTCCATAACACTCAATTTTTTTAGTATGTCTTCCAACTAATACTTGTTGCCCCTTCCGTTTAATAAAAATTAGATACGCAATGAATATCGATATATCAACAAGGTTCTTTAATGCATACTCAGACAAGAACCAGCTTAAAGTGATCACCGTTCGCAAGGGGACTATATTGTCCAAAGCAGACCGAAGAGAAATCTATTACTACGTAAAATTAAAAAATTATTCAAAAGAAGCCATTTTACTTGAAAAGGAGAAAAACAATGGCAGTAGGGGCTCCGATGACATTAGAGAGTAAGGGTACTAAAAGAAGAAGAACAAAGCCTACTGGCAAGGAACAATTCATTACATCCGGGGTGTGGCCTCTATACAAGTGTGTGTAAGAGAGAGGATAATGATAATTTTTAAAGCAAAAGAGCATAATATGAGAAGAATAATGATGAGAAGAATAATGATAAAGCAAATGTACCTTTCCATTGAATAAAGGTCGTGCATGAATAGTAGAGTTGCCTTCAGTTGTGCCCGCCTTCCCCAATTTGGTACAGAAGCTTTCAAGATTTGGTAGGTTGGACAATTTCAAGGAACTCAATTCGCTAAAACATACCTCATTCATGAGTCCATCTTCATCTATCTCTCCCTCATATTCAACTATTCCCTCCATGGTTGGACAATCACTCACGCGTAGCCCTTTCAGATTCTTTAATGGTGAATGCATTTTGGAAGGAAACACATGTATCAGTTTCTTGCATTCGGAGACATCCAAATCCGTTAGTTGGCAGAAAGATTCTTGTTCTTCTAAGACTGCTATTGATTGCTTGTCCCAAATCTCAATTATTTTATGCACCTTTCGAATGCTCAATTTCTCCAACATGGGAAAAGTAACCTAAAAAGAAGTTTAACGTAGGAATCATTAGGGACTCGTACTCCATGGAAAGGTTACTCGCCAAACATTATCAGACAACTGCTACACTGCACAATGAATAAATTAGCTCATTGTTTGAGAAAATCTTTACGCACAATTTCTTTGTGGCAAATGTTATGACGGGGAAAACGTTAAAAAAGTGATTTTTAGAATGCCGTGTATTTTCAAAATAGTTATATGTGCACCATTGTTTAGGCCCACGTGTGCATTTTACATTTTTTACTATGATAAAAATCAGATGATCAACTTCTGTTTTTCTAATTGCAATTAATGAAACTACATAAACTTAAGTAAATAGGGTAAAGAGCTTAATTTGTACAAACAGATAAAATCGTAAAGAGAGAAAATATTAATAATTGATAAATTTACTGAAATTAAATTATGCATGTAAAAACTTGAAACTCCTCCGTCCTTGGGATAAAATTGTACTCCATAGTTCTAGCCCCTATCCAGGAATAGATCATAAGAATAATTGTATAGTTCTAGCCCCTGCGGAACTTGAAAACTATCGATCACAGAAATCACATGGCAAATGAAAATAGTGCCTATGAAATGGAAACACAAAAGACACGTAGATATACGTGGCCGGAAAAGCTCAACGAGAGAAAAAATCACGAAAAGTCGCACCAGTACACTATAATCGAAGAAACAATGGAGTACACGTCTTCTCTCTTTTTCGCCGATTAAAAAAATAAGTCTTCTTCCTTCTCTCCTCCTCTCTTTTTTGCCAATTAAAAATAAATAGTTTGGTTTCTTTCGCAATTCTAATTTCCGGAAACTTTAATATTCCAGTTCAAAATTTTTGACATTCTGCATTTCTACTGGTAAAGACCTTAATTTGTACCTTGTTGGGACACTGCATTTCTACTGGTAAAGACCTTAATTTGTACCTTGTTGGAGAAG
>BPLS01007983.1:0-14880 GCA_019656275.1 Rhododendron kiyosumense | reverse complement strand
TGAGGAGCCAACAATTCGGGAGATTATACTTCCTTAGTCGATACCTTAATGAGGTCAATTTCATCCCTATTTTTTCAAGTGATTATGGTGTTGATTATAATTAAATTGTCCAAACATGTATATCATGTTTAATGTCACAGGTTGAAGATTCATGCAGGTGATAGGAAATGCAGGGCCTAGGAAAAGCTGAAATATCTAACCTTATAACACCTATTTTGCTTCTTTTTGGATGGGAACATATTATGCTTCTTTTTGGATGGGTACATATTTTGGTACTTGTGGATGGGACCACCTTTTGAGTGCTTTTTTACTTGCAATTGGATTACAAGCACTTGTTATTTTTGTGTTTCGCTTGTTGGACAATGTATTCTGAATCTCTGATGTAGTCTTTTGTGGGATGATTTTGTTGAAGAATGGCTAATTTTTGGTTGTGTTATTGTAGTAGTTTTTCTTTCTTTAGTTTGGTTATTTTATTGATAAAATTTGTCATGATTTTATTGTTTTTTTCCCCTTTTTTTTGCCATATATGTGTGAATTGTGATTTGAAAATGGAAAAAAAATAAAAAAATTCACGAGCCTGAACTGTATTCGAGCTTGAATTCGGCTCATTTAAGCCTAACGAGCCCTAACGAACCGAACCCGAGCTTTGAAAAATTCCAACGAGCCGAACTCGAGCCTTACCTGCAACTTAACGAACTGATCCCGAATATCACTAGGTTCGGCTCGGTTCAGCTCGTTTACAGCCCTAGGTCTAGCAGCTTTTGAAAAGAAAAAAAAATGGACGATAGACGAAAAAAGAAAAGAACGGGAGTTGCGGTATATGTTTATTTTTCAATAGGTTTTATTGGGACGGCAAATAACGAAGGGCGCGGCTATGCGCAGTCTTTCATTTTCTCCCATAACCCATTAAAAATTTTCAATTATATTCGACAGTTAGTTACCGAAATTGAGATACATTTTCTACATCCAACTACCGAAATATAATATTTTTTCAACAGCTATTTACCGAAAATGCATGTTCGGCACCGAAAGTTGAACATATTTTCGACATGTAGTTACCGAAATATAATCTTGTTTTCAACAGCTATTTTCCGAAATGTCATTTATGATTTTCAACAATCACTTACCGAAATATAGTGGGTTATGGGAGAAAATAAAGGGCTACGAATAGCTGCACCCATAACGAAGGACCGGGGCTGCCGAGAATATTGTTAAGTTTTCTTTTGAGTTTTTTTTTTTCAAGTTATTTTAAGTTTTGCTCAATTATTTCTATTTCGGTAACTCGTTTTAGTTTATGTTCTTAATAAAAGTTATTTGCTAGTATTCAATTAGTTGTTATTTTTTGTTTATTTTTTTCATCTCACGTAATAGATGCATGATTCAAATTAGGGTTTCTTTTTTTTCATGCATAATGATTAGTGAGTAGTTGTATAGGTAGGGTCGCGGGATGATTTGCACACCGTGGTAAGTTCGGGCACTGCTCCTATTTTCAAACAATAAAAAAAATGATTTTAGATTGGAAAAATACTTCCCGTAGACGAACCCGGGCATTTTCGGAGCCCATGTGAACGGGGGAATGGGGGTCCAAAACTCATTCTCTACTGCACATGAGTAAACGGTGATCCTAAGGTTTCGCATCTCACAGGGTATCTTTTTCAATCTAAAATTGAACGTTTTTAAGAATACCGAATGGAGCAGGTTAATGCAGATTGGTTATGTGTAACGCCCCGACTTTTCGGGTGCAAAGTAAAATAATTTTCTTAAGAAAATTTGCTAAATAAATATGATTTTCCAAAAGAAATGTTTAGCTGTTACAATCTTAAGAAAATTTATTAAATCAAAATACATTAATTTCAGAGTTGACTCTAGGCTTGACACGAATCCCGAGCATACTGGATCTCCATTCCTGATGTTCTCTCTGCGTTGAACTGCACCGTCATTTAATCCTGCGCCATCTGGCAAATTGATCGCCGAAGCAAACGATTTGCCAGGATACAGACGTATCCGTGAGTGATAAATCACCCAGTAGAATAATCCAACCCAACCACCCCTCTTACTTTACAATTAGCAAGCAGCAGGATAAAATGATACGAAGAAGTAAAACAGAGATTTTTCACATAAGCCAGTTCATTACTATCCATCATCCTATCGTGAAATCTGAGATCTCCTCCGCGGGATCTTTCCTCCCCAACCGCTAGCCATGCTCGGTCCCATGAGGTCACTTCCCTTTGCTGTCGCAGGTACACCTAAGTTATATACCGAGTGTGCACCCCAATAACTACAACAAGGGGTAAGCTTATCATGCCTGAATCATGACTAGGGTTCGCTTATCTTATATACCGCTTCCACAATCATCATAATCATCACTGGACTCTCGCCAGTTTCAATTCATCACTGGACTCTCGCCAGTTTATCAATTCATCACTGGACTCTCGCCAGTTTCAATCTCATCACAAATCTCATCACATCTCAAATTCTCGCCTGCAGGCATTCTAAAAAAATAAAACTTTCTAATTCATCCATTATCTAGCATCGTCTAAATGAATTCTATTCGCATACCACCCCATGTCTCTAGGGTCCAATCTAGCATTCAAATCAGGTATCGATGCAATATACAATTAAACCAAATAATAATTAAAACAAATAATCAGCAATGCAATCACACAACCTTTTATGAATGGGCCGTTGCCCTTATTCTCGCATGGCTACAATGTCAATTAATGAAGTAGAATTCTTATAATAAGTTTTAATAATTATTTTCCAAGCTTTTAATAATTATTACAAAGTAATTAGGTTTATTAAACACTAATTAAATACATTAATTAGATAAAAATATTAAAATAATTAACATGACCTTAATGAAAGTCCTAAAGGTCCCACACAATTAGTTGAGTGTCAAAGTTGGGTTCGGAGGGTCGAATAATTAATTTTACATGAAACCGTTAATTAAAGTGACCGAAAGTGAAGTAAATAGACGATAAATAATTAATTATAAAAAATAAATGTTGAGACTGACATAATTTCATCTTTAGACAGTAAGAAGTCTAAATAAAATTATTCAGGTATTAATAATCCTGTTTATAAAGTCGTAAAGTAATTTTGATTGGAATTACTTTAAAAATAATAATAAATAGTGAATTAAATAAAATAAATATTTAATTTAACAAGTTACTGTATTTGACATTCAGGAAGTCTAAAAAAAATTAGTTGGAGTGTTAAAACGTTGGTTGAAAGGTCGTAACTAATTTTCGTTTGTAAACGTTGAACGATAACTAATAAATAATTTAATAAATAGATAATTAAATAAAAAAAATATGACCTTAACAAGTAATGATTTTTGAGGTGTGAAAAGTCTAGGAAAAATAGTTTGGGGGTCGAAAACCAAGTTTAGAACGTCGCAAAACGCATTCGAAACAAAACAGAACCTGCCGCAAGGTTTGACCGAGTCAACCTTGCGGCTGAGAGTCTAACCGCAAACTCCAGGCCTGGTTCTTGCGGCCTGAAGGTCGCGGCCGCAAGGTCGCGCCCAAATTTCGTTTTTTTGGTTTTTCTTGCTATTTTCAATGCATGGGGCCATGGGGGACGATGGGTTATGCTTAAAAACAATAATTATACTTAGAGGAAGGATTGGAATGGATTATACTACCTCAAATCGGATCGAATTGATTTTTGATCGGAACTTGAATTTTTGGGAAGAAGGTTTCGGGTTCTTCGATCGGGGGACTATGGGGCCGAATTGGGTGACGTTTGGTGATGCTAGGAACTGTAGGAAGCGTCTGGAATGATTGAATTGGGTTTCGGTTGAGTCTTGATCACAAACCCACTTTTCTCTCTCTTTCTTTCTCTCTCTAGAACTCCATAGATTGAAGCTCCGATCTCTCCTGTTTTTCTCTCTTTTCTGGACTAGGGGGACGTGATAAATAATGTGATGAACCCTAGGGTCGGATTAATGGGCATATATAAGAGAATTTTGAGAGTTTCGGTTGGAATTGGATTGAAAGAAGTTGTATCCTATTAGGTTTCGGAATGGACGAATTATAAGACGAAAATATAGTCAGGGAGATGAATTAGAGACCGAGTAGGAAAGGGAGAGTGGTAGGATTTACATGCATGCAATTTAAATAATTAAAAGTAGGATAATTAAAACTAAATTAATTTATTGGTATATATCTACTAGATAGATTATAATTAAGATAATTATTACAACTAATACTTTTTAAATGATATTATTAATTATAAAAAGTACGGGTCGTTACCGTTATAAGTTGAATTAAAATTTTGCTAAACTACTTTTGGTCACGAAAAAATAATCTAGGTTTTGTTTAATCTAATCGCACTTTAAAATAGTTAATCGGTTATTATAGACTATTTGATTAAAAATAATTTCTTTATTCAAAAAAAAAAAAATAGGGCAAAAATCTGGGTCGTTACATTATGAGAGCTATGAACCCTACGATTGTACCTCCTTTTAATTATTTGAAAAGAATAGTCGTTTCCTAAAGTTTTTGTTAATCTCAATCAAATCGACAAGGGGTGGCTACCTAAGAGCCCGTTTAAATTATAACAATTCAAGTTTTTAAGCAACACACATCACCGTTTTTGTGGATTCGACTCCGGTCTTATTGGATATTGTGCTACGTCGGTTTCCGCCCTATGCTTAGGGCAACCCATTAATTTAGGACTAGGAAATCATCAAGCAGAATTCCCCTTCCCTTTCTCCAATTTGATGTACCCATTGTCAAATTTCTTAATAAACCTTTTGCCTAGAATTTTTGTAAAAAAAGAAGATGAAGAAGTTCACTTGGACATACTTTTAGAGGGTGAAAGCACCAGAACATAAGAAAAATGGAAGGTTGGAGAAAAAGAGTCAGAATTGAGCTTCAAATCGTTTGTTGTTCATGTAAACGAAAATAATTTATTCCTTTGCACATAGAAAACATGATCAAGGATCAAGCAACTCCAACTTTTTAAGAGAGATGTTCTATTCTACGAGACAAAGGACATGAACAGCTCAGATTACCCAGGTAAACTTGAATTGGCCTCACATAATCAAAGTTTGACAGAATATGAAAGGGTGGAGTATGGAGGGGGGTGCTTGACGATTTCATAGTCCTAAAGTAATGGGTTGCCTTAAGCGTAGTGCGGAGACCGACGTAACATAATATCCGGTAAGTCTGGAATTGAATCCACAGAGACAGTGATGTGTGCTAACTAAAAACTCGAGTTGTTACCGATTAAACTGGCTCTTAGGTAGCTACCCCTTGACAATTGATTAGGACTAACTAAAACCTTGGAAATTGATTTTTCTTTTCAAATAATTTAAAGGAGGTACACAACCAGTTCAGATTAATCTGCTACATTTAGTGTGCTTAAAAACATTGAACTTTAGATTGAAAAAGATATCCCGCAAGATGCGAACCCTTATCGTCGCCGTTTACCCATACGTAATAGAGAATGAGTTTTGGACCCTCATTCCCTCATTCACATGGGCTCCGATAATACCTGAGTTTGTCTACGGAAAGTATTTTACCAATCTAAAATAGTCTTTTTCATTGTTTGAAAATAGGAGCAGTGCCTGGACTGACTACGGTGTGTTAAACACCCCGCGACCTTACCTATACAGCTACTCAATAATCATTGCATAATAAACAGAAGAAACCCTTGTTTGAAACATGCTTCTATTACGCGAGATGAAAAACAAACAAGAAATATAAATTAATCAAATACCAGCGAATAACTTTTATTAAGAGCAGAAATTAAAACGAGTTACCGGAGTGTGAGTAATTGGACAAAATTTTAAAATTTGAAGGAAAAACTCGAAAGAAAAGTAAACAACATTCGGAACAAAAGCCTCGGCAGCCCCCGTTCTTCATTTTTTTGCGTCCCAACAAAACCTGTTATCTAAAATATATGCCGCAACCCCATGAAAAAAGAAAATTAGAGGTCGGTCCTTCTTTTTAGGTTCATTTTGATCCCAACCCTAAATATTATTTCCGAACCTAGATAGGCTTGGTGATGTTGAATAATGACTTTTTTGCCCCATCCAACCCAAACAAAGAAAATCTATTCTCTCTCCTCCTTTCCTCTCTCTGCAACCATACCCGCACACACTTTCTCTCCTCCGCTTATCTCCATGAGAGCTGTTAATCGCCCCCCCTCTGTCAGGGGGGTCTGACTCTAACACATGAAATTTCTCGTTTTATCCCCATCCACTTGCTCTCTCTTTCTCTCTCCCCCATTTCTCTATCTCTTATTTTATTTTTCTATAAAATTGTAAATACTAATAACTTTTTTTTCACCTATTTTTTAAAATAAATTTTCGATTTTTGAAATCTATTCAACGAAACCTATCAAACGATCCTAATATTGATGGTGAAATAATGTAAAACGGAAAAATTATATTTTTGTAGTAGTTTAAACTGTCTAAAAAGGTTGAAAAATTAAGTGTTCCAAATTTTAATCCGTTTGAACCGTTGGAAAGATTTTAGTTTTCTTATCATTTTATCTTAAATGGTCATAATTAAATTTTGACTATAGGGCTCTCGTCGATGAACCTTACGAAAGTCGTAGAATCAAATATCTCATAGGGTTAATCAACGAGAGCTCTAAAGTTAAAATTTAATTATGACTATTTAGGATAAAATGATCAGAAAAATAAAATATTTTCACCGGTTCAAACGGATTAAAATTGGGAACACGTAATTTTTTAATCATATTTTTTAATATATAAACTGTTCGAAGATGTTGAAATCACGTATTTTTTAAATAAATTTTATATATTTGAAATCTATTCAACGAAACCTATCAAACAAGTCTAATATTAAATATGAAATAATGTGTTTAAATTAAATGATTTTTTTGGCCCCAATATATTATCTCTTTGTTTTTATTTTTTTATTCATCATTTTTTTTAAACTTCTATATTTGAGTAATCACGCCCACGTAGGAGCTGCTCTCTCCACAAGGAATATCATTCGCAATATCGTTCCCAACTGACCAATTATCCGAAAATAAAAAATTGTACTGATCCATAATGTTCTTTTATGAAACTTTCTCTAGACATTTTGTCAATCAATAATAATCAAAAACTGTCTAGCCCTAAGGCTTATAACTCCTTAAATACGATGCAAACCCTAATCTTACTAGGAAAAGGAAAAAAAACCAATGTCGGAAAGTTCCGAAATTATTACATATTCTGAAAATATAAGAAAAAATAAAATTTCTCCAACAAGAACGAACGTTATTGGACTTTCCTATCAAAAGTTATAAACAAAAAGATTACTTCATAAATGGTCCTAACTAAAATGATCAGAAATTTTTTTCCCTTTCCACCGGTTCAAACGGATTTAAATTTGAAACACATTTTTTAATCTCGTTAGACAGTTTAAACTACGAAAAAATATAAATTTTCCGTTTTACATTATTTCTCCATCAATTTAGGCTCATTTGATTGGTTTCATTGAGTAGATTTCAAAAATATTTAATTTTTTTAAAAAAAAATACGTGAAAAAATTATTAACATTTAAAATTTTATAAAAAAAATCAAAAGAGGGAGAGAGAGGGACTGCTGGGGGGAGAGAGAGAAAGAGCACGTGGAGGTGAGGGGTAAAAGGGCTAGTCTCTAAAGTGTCAGGCGGGGGGCCTGACAAAGAGGGTGCGATTAGTAACCCATCTCCATCCACTTTGCTGTTCAGGATCTGCAATTCCATTCACTGGAAAACCACCAACTGCTCTGATTGTCTTAGAGCAAGTATATCAGATTAGGCAAAATTTGAGCCAAAATTGCCAGTGAACAATGCACATTTTTCTTTTTAACTACCCACATCTCTTTCAATACTATTTATTTTACCTATTCTCCATTAAAAAAATACTTTCTTTTTTTTTTCTTCTTTTCTTTTTACTATTCTTCTTTTTGTTGGAGGAGAGAAAGAGAGGCTAGAAGAGAGAAAAAATAATATTAAATGTATAAATGATGAATAGTTCTTAGGTAAATTTACTTAAGCACTATTGCAAAATTTATTTTACCTAACATTAAAAGAGGTTATTGCTAACTTGGTGCAATGCTTATTTTGAGTTTTTGCTTAGGTAAAATACCTAATATGCTATTTTCCCTAATCTAGTGTACATGCTCTTAGGAGCTCCGGTCATCATCAATAACGACGACGACCAAGCGTGCGCTCTCTCTCTCTCTCTCTCTCTCTCTATCTCTCCCTCTCTCTCTCTCTCATCAATCACAGATATCCAAGAACCTCAGCTCGTAAAAGGTTAGTAGTTTGATGATAAGCAAATCGAAACCTACACCTACGGTAGTGGCGACATTGAAGTATTGAACGATGAGCGAGTCAGAGAAGTCTGATGATGCTGGATCTTTTCCGATGGGCCCCTCTGATCCATGCAACGCCACACACGGCGGCGATCGAGGATGCGAGTTCGAAGCAACGGCGGCGGGTCTGAGACCAAGTGTAGACAGTGGAGTTGTGAATGAGGGATGGGCAGTCATTGTGGCGGCTCTTTCTAAGAAGGTGATTGGAGTTAGTGGACATGAATTTGATGGGTTTGATTTCAATTGATCCATGGGAGTTGTTATTGCACAGTTTCTTTATTCCCCCATTATTTAAGTACTAGTATATCAGTGACCTCCCTTCGTCGTTGAATCCAATTGTTTCCTCGAGGAATCTTATTTTCTATTTTAGTTAGAGCTGCTCGCGGTCCGGTTCGGTTCAGATTTTTAGGAATCCGAGGACTGAATCGCTAGTCACGGTTTTTACAAAATGAAATCCGTGTCCGGACCAAAAGTCCTACGGTTCGGTTCCAATCCGTGACTCGCGGATCGGTTAGAGTTTTGTCCACGGATTTAGCAAAAATAACATAGTTGCTTTGGTTGACAGTGGTGCAGATATGAATTGCATCCAAGAAGGAATAGTTCCAACCCAATATTTTGAGAAAACTTCTCAAAGCTCCACCAATGCTAGTGGAGCAAAAATGATAATTAAATACAAACTTAATGAGGTTTACATTTGCAATAAAGGTGTTTGTTTAGAAACAACATTTCTTTGCATAAGAAATCTTCAACAGGAGTTAATACTTGGCACTCCTTTTCTTGCAATGCTTCTACCAATGAGGACTAGTACAGCTGGTATATCGGCCAAGGTAGATGGTCATGATATTTGCTTTGAATTTGTGTCCCCACCTGTATTCAAGGAAATAGATAATATTATGAGTAAAATTTCTCATAAAGATAAACAAATACATTATCTTAAAAAAGAAATTCAAATTATGAATATTGAAGAAGCTTTACAAAGACCTTCTTTAAAAGAAAGAATTTCTCAAATTGAAGAAAATTTCAAACAAGAAATCTGCAGTGATATCCCAAATGCTTTTTGGGATAGGAAAAAATATATTGTTTCACTTCCTTATGAGAAGGGTTTTGATGAAAGAAAAATGCCCACTAAAGCTAGACCCTCTCAAATGAAACGTCACTATGCTAATAAGTGTAAGACTAAGAAAAAGTTGGAAGAACTTCAACGAGATGGTATCAGAGTTCCCTGTTCAGTCCTGTAGAGTCCTCTATTTAAAGTCTATTATGCGGATGCCTTGAAATAACATCTACAATGAAATAAAAATTTATTAATGCTTAAGCCATTATTTTGATCTCTTAATTTTTTCCTTATTTTTTCAGCAAAGAAATAAGGTAATCCATCTACAAATTTGGATTTCTAATGTTCACTATTAGCATCAGTCCTTTGCATAACCTTTGCCAGGAAAACATCTTTATACCAATGAAAATGAGTTAACGTTGGGCATTTCAAATTTTGAAGTAGTTCCCTACTTCTTTCACATTGGTTATCCCAATGACCAACAAAGTGTAGTATTATTGATTGAACTAGTGTGTAAACAGCATCTTGCTTTATTTCACCAGTTTCTGTAGTTTTAACCGCATTTAATATTTCTTGTCTTTGGCTTGTAGATAGGACATTGTCCCACCAGCCTTTGATCATGCCAGTGAATCCCATAGTGATCCAGCCAGCCACTTCTTTATCCTCATTTTTATTATTAACACATATTGTGCTGTACATCATCATTTGATGTACGACCCAAAAATTTGGTATTCTGTCATACCATCTATGTTCCATTCATAGATAGCACAACCATTATAAGACATTTGTTTTTGATAACCAGACTCTTCATAAAGCATATCTTGTGGAGTAGGTCTGGGATAATAATACCTATCAGCCCCTCCATAGCTGTATTTCTTGGGATATTCAATTTTGTTAACAGAATTAGCTTGTAAAAAGTTATTTTTTAATTCTGTAATCTCATGACTAGATATTTCTAGTTCGTGATCCTCCATAATAACATTAAGAGTTAATCCTTTTAATCTCTTTTGTAACTCTTTTACTAATTCAGAGTTTTTATTGGGATCTCTTAAATTAAATCCTGTTATGGGTATTGGTGGTCGGATATTTGAAGGGGAAATCTCCTCTCCTTCATCCTTATTCTTAGAGTTAACATTTCAGAAATACCCAGCCTAATAGGCTTAATAGAAGCATAAGTTCTAGAAACAGCTTCTTTGGGACACAAGCCCCTTTTAGGGTTAGTATTCCAAATACTAGTAGACACTCGACATCTAAATATTACAAGAGGAAGAGAGAGAGAGCAGATTTTTAAATGGAAGGAAACATTCCTAATAGCACGTCTGTCAACGATTTACTGGAGCAAGGCCAAATCACCTTCTCGGGTCCTCGTGGCCGGAATTAGAGTTTACTATAAGGTCATGAATACTATGAATTTGCAGTCTCTTTCCTCAATAAACCCAATTGATCAATTTATTGGTTGCTATATTTGAAGTTAACATATTGGATTCTATTAAAACAGTTTGGTCAACAGGTCTCAGATTACGGAGCTTAGGATTCATAGTATTCATGAGTCCTGATCGGTTCGGTCCGGACCGATTTTGCGGTTCACCGAATTTTTTGAGCAGTCCTAATTTTTAGTGTGTATTCGAGTTATGTGAATTGTGTGGTGAGTTATGTGAATTGTGTGTGTTGGTCTATGTGAACTGTGTATTTCGATTATGTGAACTGTATAATGAACTATGTGAACAGCTTGTATTGAGGTTATGTGAATTGTTTATTTTGAACTGTATGTATTGAGGCTATGTGAACTGTTTATTTAGTGTGTGGTGATGTAATATCCCAACTTAAGGGGAATAGTTTTATTTTTCCTTTGTGCTAGTCACTTTAAGTACGATTGTGAAGGAAAGAAAAAGGGATGGTTGGAATTATAAATTTGCATGGAATGGACACATATTAATCTTTCACTTTGGTTATAGCCATACATGAATTTGCATTATTGTGTGGGCTAAAAGTTAATGAGTGTAAAACAAAAACCACAAAGAAAAAAAAGAAAGAGCAAAACAAAAGCACATGCAAATAGGACAAAGTGTATAAAAAGGACTAGGTGTCCTCACCAATGGAATGCATACACAGGTGTAAGTAAGAGAGGTGAACAAGTGTGAAAGAAGGGTTGGGAAAGGAATAAGATCATTTTGGAAAGAGAATAGGGGTGCTCGGTAAGAGTGGGAGTGGCCAATCATTGGGCTACTAATTCTAACTAGTTTGATGAGAGTAAGGTAACACCTTAATTTCCTTGAGATTATATGGAATTCGGTTTTGGGGTGTTGTGGGTGAGGTTATGTGAACTGTGTATTTTTCAATTCACGTAGCCTGATTCTCATAGAGACAGTTCTCATAAACAATTTTCGATGAGAATTGTGTATTTGCTATGAGAACTATCTATTAGAACTGTGTATTTTCTATGGGAACTATGTATTTTTCTATAAGAATTGTGTATTGTCCATGAGAATTGTGTATTTTCTATGATAACTGTATATTTTTTATGAAAATTGTGTATTAGCTAATTTTCATAGACAGTTCTCATAAACAAGACAATTCTCATGATAGTTCTCATAGAGATAGTTTTCATAGATCTCATAGTCAATTTTCTATGAGAACTGTCTATGAGAATTGTGTATTTTCTATGAGAGCTGTGTATTTTCTATGAAAATTGTGTATTTTTCTATAAGAATTAAGAATTGTCTATGAAAATTGTGTTTTTTCTATGAAAATTATGTATTAGCCAGTTTTTATAGACAGTTATCATAGAAACAGTTCTTATAATAGTTCTCATAGACAATTCTCATAGAGACAGTTTTCATGATAAATATTTCTCATAGGTAGTTCTCATAGAGACGGTTCTCATAGTCAAATGATAAGAGTGGAAGTGGCCGAGTATTGGGCTATTAATTCTAGCTAGTTTGATAAGAGTATGATAACACCTTAATTTCCTTAAGATTATACGGAATTCGGTTTTTAGGGTGTTACAGGTAAGGTTATGTGAACTGTGTATTTTTCAGCTCTCATAGTGACAGTTCTTATAGACAATTTTCTACAAGAATTATGTATTTTTTTATGAGAAATGTCTATGAGAACTGTGTATTTTCTATGAGAATTGTGTATTAACCAATTTTCATAAACAGTTCTCATAGTAGTTCTCATAGAGATAGTTTTCATAGACAAGACAGTTTTCATAACCAATTCTCATAGTCAATTTCTATGAGAACTATCTATGAGAATTGTGTATTTTCTATGAAAGCTGTGTATTTTCTATGGAAAACTGTGTATTTTTTTTTTAAGAATTGTGTATTTTCTATGAGAGCTGTGTATTAACCAGTTTTCATAGACAGTTCTCGTAGAGACAGTTCTTATATCAGTTCTTATAGACAATTTTCATAGATAGAGTGAGAGTGACAGATTATTGGGCTATTAATTCTAGCTAGTTTGATGAGAGTATGGTAACACCTTAATTTACTTGAGATTATATGGAATTTGATTTTGATGTGTTACAGGTGAAGTTATGTGAATTGTGTATTTTTCAGTTCACATAGCCGAGTTCTCATAGGCAAATTCTATGAGAATTTTGTATTTTCTATAAAAATTGTGTATTTTCTTTGGAAATTATGTGTTTTTCTATAAGAACTATGTATTGTCCATAAAAATTGTGTATTAGCCAATTTTTATAGACAGTTCTCATAAATAAGACAGTTCTCATAGTAGTTCTTGTAGACAAGACAATTCTCATAGGCAATTTTTTATGAGAATTATGTATTTTCTATGAGAGCTGTGTATTTTCTATGGAAACTATATATTTTTCTATGAAAATTATGTATTATCCATGAGAACTGTATATTTTTTATGAGAACTATATATTTTTTATGAGAACTATGTATTAGCCAGTTTTCATAGACAGTTCTTATAGAGATAGTTCTCATAATAAACAGTTCTCATAGAGACAATTCTCATAGTCAAATGATATTATCTACTTCAAAAAACTTTTTTTTATCTTTACATAATTTCAGATTCAATGTGAATCTTGTTAGGTAGATCTCACCGAGTAGATTCTAAAAATGCAATTTTTTTAAAAAAAATTGAATATCTACAATAAAAGATAGTATAATTTGTATACATGTATACGTATATGAATGTATACGCGTGTCTCTTTATTTGTGAGATGTCAAAGTCAGGAGGGAAAAGAAAGAGAAAAAGTACTCCTAATGAATACAAGAAGTTATTCAATGGTCTTGAGTTATCTTGAAGTATTGTTCCAACCATTCGTCACGTGCCACATATTAACTTGTTGCTCAAATAAAAAAAAAATTGAAAGGTTTCTAACATTAACCAATCCTACATTAATGGTGCACCATATGACAATGCTTCTTGAGCATTGGATAACTTTCTAATATTTAGATGCGCCGTGCGCATGCGCGTGAGGAAGTTCATTGGGGCATATTTGGAATATTGATCATTTCAGGACTATTTTGAACACGCAAATAATTGTGTGGAATTAATTTCAGTCCGAGCCTAACTTTCGGGGCCGGCCTCTAAATCCCCTTGTTAAATAATAAAACCCTATCCTCCGTTGCCCGTCAGAACCGTGGGCCACATTAGCTGTCGAGAATTGAGTTCCCTCATTCTTTCATTGGGCCGCACCACTTAATCAACCATAGAGCAATAAACATTGGGCCTACTTCATTAATTTGCAAGTCATGTTCGTCTATAGTCATACCTGTGTACCAAAGTACTTATGTTTAGTGCTAAACTCCTCATTCCATATTGACCTCCAAATGGACTAGCTTCAAACACCGTTTAATATTTCCATGTTGCATATTCTTTTATCAATAACTTCAAATACCTACGGTACAAAAATTAAGCATTAAAATACCAAGTAATAAAATAAATAGACTTAATTAATAATGATAAATTAGGGAGCGCGTATGGGAACATTTACGTGCCTATCATGGAGCTTATTCCTTGAATGGTGACACTTTCTTAGGGTTGCGAATGAGCTAAGTCAAGCAAATTTTTGAATTATTCAAACTCGGCTCGCTCAAAACTAGTCTAGCTCAAGCTTGATTTAGTAATGAGGTGTTCGAGCTCGGTTTGTTAACTAGAAAAGCCGATTGAGCTTTTATAAACGAGTGAGTAATTTGCCAACTCAAGCTCGAGTTGTTTGCTAACTATAGCTGAACCTTGCGCAAGCTACTCGTGTACAATTCGATTGGTTTGGCCAAGTGAACTTGGCCTGGGACTTGTGTTTGCTCCATTCTAAAGTTTTAAGTTCGATTTTTTTTACCCACAGCTTTTAGAGTCACCTCACCCCTACGCGTAAACGAGCGTGTGAAACGACTGTGAGAGAGACTGTAAAAATTAGTTTGAGGTATGCACGAACCGACCCTGAACACTCTGCATTATCCCAAAAAAAACTCAACATTTTATTGAAAGTAATAGTACTAATATGCATATAGTATGTGAACTCAAGACC
>BPLS01007978.1:0-18720 GCA_019656275.1 Rhododendron kiyosumense | reverse complement strand
GGTTCAATAGACACCCTAAAAAAACACCTAAAAAAACACCCTAAATCTCAATTTCACAGTTCCCAATTAAAATTTTATAATCCGAACCGTTCAATATGTGCAGAATGTAATTTTAAGGGTGTCCGCGAGAAATTAGCAAAAAAAAAGACCGGAAAAAGCTTGATTTGAGCAGTTTTTATTTGAACCGTTCAATAAAAAACTGTTCAAAACTGTTCGGATCAAGCCCTTCCCGGTCATTTTTTTTGCTGATTTCTCGCGGGTACCCTTAAAATCACGTTCTGATCACATTGAGCGGATCGGATCGTCAAAATTTGATCGGGAACTATGAGGTGTTTTTTTAGGTGTTTTTCTAGGTGTCCCCGGAACCGCCCCGTATATATATGTATGTTGTAACAGCTAGTATCGGTTGGTCTTGTACTATTTTTCTTTTTGTCTTTTTAGGAGGACAATCCCAGATATGAATAACCACTATAAGAGCAAGTATATCAGATTAGGTAAAAATTGAGCCAAAATTGCCAGTGAACAGTGCACATTTTTCATTTTAACTACTCACATCTCTTTCAATATTATACCAATTCTATTTGTTTTACCTATTCTCTATTAAAATAGTACTTTCTTTTTCTTTTTCTTTTTCTTCTTTTCTTTTCATTATTCTTTTTCTTGTTGCAAGAGAGAAAGAGAGGCAAGAAGAGAGAGAAAATAATATTAAATGTATAAATGGTGAATAGTTCTTAGGTAAATTTACCTAAGCACTATTGCAAAATTTATTTTACCTAACCTTAAAAAGGGCTATAGCCAACTTAGTGCAATGCTTATTTTGGATTTTTGCTTGGGTAAAATACGTAAGATGTTATTTTACCTAATCTAGTGTACATGCTCTAACAATTCTGTTAAAATAGTACGAAGTACGTAATTCTTCTCTTGTATTCCATCAGAAAAATATGATACTCCAAAATTTAAAAATAATAATTTTTTCCCGCTAATTTCTCCATGTTCATGTGGAATATTATCTATCATAGTTGTGAATACCGTTCCATACCGGCCGGTACGTACCGGTTTGATAGAAAAACGGTATCGTAACCCTTTAATACCGTTTCGGCTCCAATACCGAACAATACCAGCCGGGATGATGCTACCGGCGATTTCGGCCGGTATTTTGCAAAACAGAACCATTTCGCACCAGGCAGTGGAGAAAATGAAGAAATAGAAGGGAAAAAGAGAAAAGAAGAGATCGGAAAAAAAAAGTGGCTCCTCGTGGTCTTCTCCAGCTTATCCTAGGATCGACCGTGGCCGGAACTGATCGGAAAAAAAAGTGGCTCCTCGTCGTTGATGAATCGTCTCTGCGTTTTTTATTTCTATTTTCATGGTGGTCGTTCTCAACTTCGAAAGACGACGACAATACTGTACAGAGTTCAAAAGTAAAAACCCTATTGAAGGATTCTTTATCTGTGGGCACAACTTAATTTTTGTTCCAGCAATAATATGACACCTGTCCTTAGTATAATTCTTTGACCTTTAAATTTGGGAAAATTTCAAAATAGCACCTGACCTTTCACACATCACACACAGACACCTGACCTTTAAAAATTATAAAAAAACACTGACCAATTTAAAAACCTATTAATTTTACACCCGCCATTAACTTTTCATCCAAAACAAACGGAAATGCTGAAAATGTGCATTTTGGCACGAATATTGGCAAAACAAGATTAATGCTCATTTTGACAAAACACAATATTATACTTATAAACAAGATTAAGGCTCGATTTAGCTTTAAAAGTCAATTAATAACTTAATTTTTGTCTTCATTCAAAAGAAAAAAAACGCATTTTTTAGTTTTGCGTCAAGATGAATTAATAAGTCAAAAAAATTACTTAACTTTTCAATCCAAACCCACCCTAAATAAGGAACCAAGCTTAATTAAATAATTAAATACACATAACTATACAGCCAAATAAGATTACTCCGTATTAAAACAAAGGAAAAGGCAAAAACAAAAAATATAGAATAGTCAAACTTAATTTAGTAATTAAATACCCATGACTTGACACTTTTCACATCTACCCATGACTATTATATGTTTTTTATTTTTGCCTTTTCCGTTGTTTAATACAGAACAATCTTATTTGGCTGTATAGTTCTGGGTATTTAATTATTAAATTAAGCTTGATTCCTTATTTAGGGTGTGTTTTGATTGAAAAGTTAAGTAATTTTTGTGACTTATTGATTCATCTTGAAGCAAAACTAACAAATGCGCTTTTTTTCTTTTGAATAAAGCCAAAAATTAAGTTATTAATTGATTTTTAAAACTAAATCGAGTTTTAATCTTGTTTATGAGTATAATATTGTATTTTGCCAAAATGAGCCCTAATCTTGTTTTGCCAATATTCGTGCCAAAATACACATTTTCAGCATTTCCATCTGTTTTGGATGGAAAGTTAACGGCGGGTGTAAAATTGATGAGTTTTTAAATAGGTCAAGTGTTTTTTTGATAATTTTAAAAGGTCAGGTGCCTATGTGTGATTTGTGTGAAAGGTCAGATTCTATTTTGAAATTTTCCCTTTAAATTTGTCTTTTCTTTTCATGTAGGCCGGTCAACGGGTCAGATCCGATCCGGATCCGATAAGATTCAAATCCGATCCAAATCCGATAAGACTCGAATCTGATAGTGATAATCCGGATCCGAAAATTCGAATCTGATCCGAAAACTTTTTTACTTCAAAACTTTTAGCAAAAAAAATAAATAAATAATTTCAAAAAAAAAATTTCCGAAAAAAAATTTAAAAAATTTAAAAAATAAAAATAAAAATAAAAATACAACTTCTTAAACATTTTGTTTTCAAATAAAAAATTTATTGTTTTTTTAAAAAAAAATAAAATTCGGATTCGAATCGATAATGGATTTAATCCGATCCAATTCATATTTGAATTACCGGATTTGGATTATCGGATTACGGATCGACGTTATCGGATTCGGATCCGGATTCGGATCGAATTTTTCGGATCAGATCCGGTCTATTAACATGCCTATTTTCATGTGTGCCACACCTAATTCCACCCTTTACTCTTACCTCTTGATATGCAACACAGCTGGAACCCGTGAACACAATATAAAAAAGGAAAAGCCATATGATAAAACGTACGGAGTACTAGTAAAAAAGGAAGTTTTTTCTATTACTTCTAAATTACTTCTTTTTTTGTTTTTGTCAAACAGGACTTCAAATTCAAGACTCATCAATTATGACTTATGAGGTACTTTTTGTTTTATTTTCTAGGAATCAATTTGTTTTCAATTAGATTCATTTTAGTATTATCGAAAATATTTTAAAACTATCTTATTATCAATTTATTTGACTTCAATCTATATTTATGTCCCGTAATCAACTCATAATGTGTTTGGTAAAAAAATGAAAAAAAAAGAAAAGAAAATGATTACTCTTATTTATTATAGAATGAATTGCATAGTATGGAAATTTTTTTTGAGTTACAATCATATATAATTGTAGTTGCGGTAAATTTGAAACGGTATCCGGTATCCGGTATTTGACTGGTACCGGTACGTACTGTATTAATAGAAAAATCGGTATCCTGACTAAAACGGTATTAAGAACATTGTTATCTACTATGCTCAATCCAGACAAACACATGATAGAGAAGAGTTGACCCAATGGTTATAAGGCTTCAAACTTAGGTGTTTACTCATATTCGAAGCCTCTCGAGTATTACATGCATGGAGCTGGCCCGGGTAACGAGTCATCAAAAAACTAATGCTATGTTTGGTTTGGTTTGGTTTTTGAAATTTTTTTTGAAAAATAGTAGGAGTATAGAGAGAGAAATATTGAAAGTATAAGATATCTAGGGGGTATTTTTTAAAAAATTCTTTTTGAATGATAAATGCTTTGTTCTCTCCCATTTTCAAAAAGAATTTTTTAAAAAATTTCCTCTAAATTTTTCTTAAATTCTCCCTATTTCTAATATTTCTCTCTCTACTTATTATCCCTATAATTTTTTAAAAAAAATTTCAAAACACAAACCAAACAAAGCATAAAAATTTCTAGTCGAGAACCGAAAACGGAAGATATCATACCGAGAATGAGCATAGCATCAGGAAGAGCGCCTAGGACGGGAAGAAGCAGTCCACCGATAAGTCCAGGCCCTAGAATCTCCAACAAGAGCTCGCTCCCATTGCACATGCACGTGGCGGCGAGGAACATGAGGCAGCCGTAGACGAGGATGAGAAAGAGGTTGCCGAGCACGGTGGTGGTGCAGGGCAGGAACCCGTACGTCTGGTCGCATGTGGAGTCGGTAGCGCGGAAGGGGTTGAGGCGGGGGAGGAGCAGCGGTGAGACGCCGTCGGAGAGGAGGTCTGCGGGGCCGCCGCCGCTGTCGGTGATGATACGGCCGCAGGCGACGCCGCAGAGGAGGAGGAGGTGGAGGAGGGAGAGGGGTGGTTTGATTGCCATGGTGGGTTGGGAGGAGATGTACATGTGTGTGTGTATATATAGGTGGGAGTGGCTTTCACTGTATTGGGAAGAACTGGGAAATATAATGCTAGATTTGGATTGGTGTTTGAATTTTTTTTTTAAATATAGTAGGGATAATAAGTAGAGAGATAAAGAGAGAAATATTGAAAATAGGGAGAATTTATGAAATTTTTTTTAAAAAATAAGAGAACCAAGCATAGATTGAGACGATGAGAACGACATGAGGGGAGGACCGATCGAGGAGGAGGAGGCCTTTGGATTTCTTCTGCAATGGCGAGCGTGACTACGGGGGTGTTTGGTTGTCACAATTTCAACTTCTCATTTTTTGTTTTTTATATTTTGGATGTTTGGCAACCCGTTTTGAAATTGTAGTTTGATTGGAAATAAAACTAAAACTAAAACGAACAAAGCCGTGGTTTCTGTTTTTGGTTCTTATTATTGGCTTTTTACATTTTTCCTGTTTGGCACCTACTTTTGAAAATGAGTTTGACCAAAATGAATCACTGATTTTTCTTAAAGAGGGCAAAAGTGAGGAGTAGGGAAAAGGTGTTTTTTGAGGCTGAATATGAGACAATGATTGGAGGAATGGAACTCTCCAGACTTTCGGCCGGAGGAATGCTAGCTATATTTATGCTCTAATTGATTTTAAAGAGGCAAAATTACCAAAATACCCTAATTGATTTTAACTTATTACCAGTTTACTCACTTTACTCTTACAGAAACCCTACTCACTTTGCTAATTATTTGGAATTAGAAAATAAAAAAATTCAAGACTCAAAGTTATGAGATATTTGTTGTGCAATACTCAAAAAAATATTTTCCAAAAAATATATTTTTTTACCCGATTTAAATAAATGAAAAAAAAATATTCATACATCTTTTAATATAATAATAAGAACCAAGGACAACATAGTAAAAAAACTAATCCATAATTCATTTTTAACATATATTTCTCAAACACTGCTCCATTTGCAAAATGAATTCTGACCATAATCTAAAAAACTAAAAAACTAAAAATGAAAAGCTAAAAAGTAAGCTCTCAAACATCTCCATTAGACTAAAAATATATTCTAATCATAATCAAAAAATAAAAAATCCAAAAAACTAAAAATAAAAAGTCAAAAAATAGGCTCCCAAACACCTTTACATCATAATGCCTGGAGGCTGGCTTCACTGAGATTGCGTCAACATGATTACGTCATATTATTAGTTGGAAACCAATAATATCCTGCCACGCTGTCAAAGGATACAAAGAAATGAATGAATCACGTGCTAGGTGGTTCGGCGAAAAAGATTTCTCAAACAGTCCATTAACTGTTTCGTAAGAGAATCTTTCATGTACGGTACCACTCCTCGTGGTTCCGTCCTTTAACCTGGGTTAACAACAATGTTACAATTATATATAAATATTTACACACATATACCCTGTAGGTGCGGTTTAAATTATCAACGTTTGATTTAAGAAGACCGTTTGACCTACTAATTGGCCGAGGCCACATGGCAACAGGGCCTGCGAAACATGAAAACTATGGTCAAATCTTGATGTGAAAAAGACGGTTGACCATCCAATTGCAAAAGAACATGTGTACGAAGTTCGGAGAAGCATCCGCAGAGGGAGTAGCCTCTGCGGGACAGAATCTTTTGCCCACGGAAGTCCGTCGATGATCGCAGAAGGAAAATGAGCCCCACTACCAGGGCAGTCTTCCGAGCGAAAGACCAGGGATAGAGTTCCATGAGT
Organism: Rhododendron kiyosumense; assembly: GCA_019656275.1. Lineage (NCBI taxonomy): Eukaryota > Viridiplantae > Streptophyta > Magnoliopsida > Ericales > Ericaceae > Rhododendron > Rhododendron kiyosumense. The sequence goes on along the minus strand of BPLS01007978.1, from coordinate 12,498 downwards.
CACTGCGATTGCAAGACAACAAGAGAGGGATTTAGTCAGAGCGTCCGAAGTTCCATTCGAGCCATAAGGAAGGGCCCGGAAGGCTCCGCGATAAGAAAACGATCGTCACGGGTCGTGACCTTACTCCAGCGGGAATAGGGGAGATTCTTGTTGCTTGGTGGCTTGGGAAAAAGGTTCTGTCGCGGGGATCAAGCTTTCCCATGGGAAAAGCCCGCGAGAGACTGCGTTTTCCTTGAGACCCAAAGGTACATTAGGGACATATGTCGAGGTTTTATAGGAATGCCGCCATGGGCCTGAACTAGGCCCAAGAGCCCTATAAATACCCTTGACACTCCCCCTGATTTGACAGAATTGACTTTTTCCAAAAAAAGAAAGTGGTGAGTACTGAATTTGAAGAAGGAGAATACTCTTCCCTAGAGAAAAAGTGACCTTATCCAAGTGACCTTATCCAAGAAAGTGGTGAGAATACTCTTCACCCCACAAGATTACTTCTCCTTTCTCTTTACCAATCATCAACCAATCGCATTTCTCCGGTTCACACGCGAGCACACCTCAGTGTAAACCCAACCTACACACCAAGAAAGGGCGTGGACCCCCATTGGATGTATGTAGTGTATATGGGGCCATTCTCTTTGTGAGTATTTATGTGTGATTGTAAAACTATGCTTGGGTTAAACCTGCTGTACTACCTACTACTATTTATTGCTTGGGTTAAACCTACTGTACTACCTACCTAGTACTCCTACTAGTACTACTTTTTTTTTTTTTTTTGATCCAGCCAACTTGTACTACTTCTCCAAGCGAAAACTAAACCAATCAAAAAGTTTTTTTTTCTTTTTAAAAGAACCGATCAACAAGTTTGAGTATTACCTACAGCCTGATAATCCATTAGGCTCTGTTCCAGAATATCTTTTTAAAAAATAAGTACTTATTTCAAATTTTAAATTTAAAAATAATGCAAATGAAAAATAATTTTTTGATTTTTTTTGCGCCGTATTAAAGATCTCATCGAGATCTTTCAAACAAGATCCATATTGCATATTTTTATATTTCATTAAGCCCTTTATTTTTTAGCTTGAAATTGTCTTCTTAAAAAATAAGTACTTATAATCCGTTTTGGAACAAGGCCTTATTTTCGACAGTCATAGATGTTCGGATCAATTTACACGTGCTTCGACTATTTCTCTTATTAGTCGGATTAAAGACAGGTTATCTATGCCGAAATTAGGAGATTCACAAAAAACTATTTGTTCATGGTATATGACTATATTGATACATTGCTTGCAGAGAACATACTTAATTATGAGAGCTTTAAATGCAACTATTAATTATGACTTTTTAAAATAAAATGATCAGAAAACTAATATTTTTCCACCGATTTAAAGGAATTAAAAATTAAAACACTTAATTGCGGACAACAGAAACTCCAAATTCGTGTCGAATGCAAAATGAACAGAGATAATGGGGTTGGGGCATGTGGGTGATTCTTCCAACCTTCACGGCCTGTTTGGATGCAGGTAAAAAATTGGGATAAAAAATATGAAGGAGATAAGATAGTAGGGGGTATTAATTTTGATGGTTTATGGAGGGGTGATAAAATAATGTGTGGTTTGGATGGAGTATTAAATAAGGGGATAAAATTTGACTTTATTTGGATGGTTTATAGAATGGGGGATAAGAAGGGGTAAATGGTGGGAAAAGCTGTCAAATGACTATTTTGTCTATGTGCAATGTTAAATTTGATTATGTATTAAAATAAGTATATAAATTCAAAAATTAATATTAAAAAATGTCTATTCTAAGAATTTTATATTAAAAAACGTTTTTACACCATTTATATATTATAAAATATAGTTAAAAGATTAAGTGTTTCGATTTTCAATCCATTTGAACCGGTGTGAAAATCTTATTTTTCTGATCATTTTATCTTAAATGGTCATAATGGATTTTTGGCTCTAAGGCATTTCAATGAGCACCCTAAGAGAGCCTTGAAACTAAATAAAGAGTCTTCAGGTGCTCGTTGAAAGGCCTTAGAGCCAAAAATCCATTATGATCATCTAAGATAAAATAATTAAAAAAATATGATCTTCGCATCGGTTCAAACGGATTGAAAATTAGAACACTTAATTTTTTAACTATATTTTTTAATATATAAATGGTATAAAAAAATAAGTTTTCCAATTTTTAATCCGTTTGAACCGGTGTGAAGATCTTATTTTTCTGATTATTTTATTTTAAATGGTCATAATAAATTTTTAGTTCTAAGGCATTTCAATGAGTACCATAAGAGAGCCTGAAACTAAATAAGGAGTCTTTCGGGTTGGAGAAAGGGGATAAGCAGGGGTGATTTCGTCAAAATTCCTCCCCATTGCTCCCCTCTACAACCGGATTAAATTTGGGGAGGCCAAGAGCTGCCCAAAAATTGTACCAGTGAATCCCTGAAATGGGTGAAAATGAAGAAGAGGTGAAAACTAAAATCCCTTCAAATTTGGTTCCCAAACATGGCCAAAACAGTGAGTCCCACCCCATCTACCCCCTCCTATTCCCCCGCCGCCCGGTTTTCACTCGCTTCAAACAGGCCCTCAAGGGTTAAGTTTTAAAGGAGTAGTTAACCCAAGTTTAAAGGGCAGAACCAACAACCACGTGATTCTTCCATTTTCTTGTACTATTTGATGACGTGACAGAACATTATTGGTGTGAAGGAAATTAACTCGGGGTTTCCAACCAGCGGTGCTACTGGTACAGATTTAATATCTGTACCAGCACGTACAAATCTCTTTTTGGGTCTGTTTTGGATGTCAAAAAAATGATCGGAGTCGTTCATTTTGTTTAAAATATTTTTTTTACGATCTTAAAAAAAATAAGCTCAATCTGGTATAGGTAAGGGCATTTACAAATCGTCCAAATTTGTACCAGAATTCAAGCATGAATTCTAAAGCAAAGTTGGATGAATTGTAAGCGTCCTTACCGTTACCGGATTGAGCTTATTTTTTGTAAGAATCATAAGTAAAGTATTCTAAATAACATGAGTGGCTCCGATTATTTTTTTGAGATCCAAAACACGCCCAAAAGGAGGTTTGTACTCGCTTGTACAAATTTTTGTATGTACTGTTATCATTTCTGGTTTTCAACACTGCCAATTTATTCTCTTTTTAAGGAATGGGAGGGGTTCCTCTTACACCCATTTTAACACCTATTTTGACACCCAATCTCAGTCATTCATTTCAATGGCTGGGATCAAAACACACTCTCTCTTCCCTCTCCCCTCCTCACCCTATCTCTTCGTTTCTCAGTGAACATATCGATGTCTCCCTCCCTGTAAACACCGACGCCCTCTCCCTTCGCCCCTCCATCTCAGCCACCTCCACCTCCGGCGAGTCTCCTCTCCGGCGCACCCATCTCCGGCGAGGATCCACTTCTCCGGCGGGGCTCTCTCTCTCCCCCCTCTATATCCGCTCCTCCATCCCTCTCGCTTCCACGCGCGAAGCCACGAAAGCAGTGGTAAAAATTCATTCAACACTGTTGGACATCAAATTAGGTGCTCCGGACTTGGGTATTCTTCTTCCTTAAAACAGGTGCTACTCTATTTCTCACTATGTGTCTCTTAGATAAATTAGGGCTTTTTTTTTTTCAAATTTTCTTGAACTTGCCGATTGTCATTTGGAATATGGTATACTTTATTGGGATCATATGTAGTTTATTGTCATATGGAGTATTTTACTGAGTTTATATTAAAGAATTGGGTTGGAAGAATTTAGTGGTCCAGTAATTAACTTGCCGATTGCCGAAAATTGTGTTACCTGTTCTTCTTCCCTTTTTTTTTTTTCCATTCAATGTCATTCACAATACGAAAATTGGTTATAATTTTCTTTGCCTTGGATGCTTGTATATTGAGTAATTTGATTTGGGGTAATATTCACCGTAATAAGTTACGACTTGTGAAGGGTGAACAATGGAAGAAATTTGTGGAGTAGATGATGTCGAAGTAGATGGTTTTCAGATTCCAAATAACGATATGCAAGGGTTAAAAGCACCGTCAAGTGAGATGTATTTCGAGACAATTGAAGAAGCACGAAAATATTATGAGGACTATGGTCGACAAAATGATTTTTGGATTCGTACTCGGACATCAAAAAAAGGACGAAATCGGTCGGATGAAGTGACTAATATGATATTTGTTTGCGCAAAAGAAGGAAAGTATATGGCAAAAACAAAAAGCGATGGTGTCGTGGAGGGGAATGATGAGAGAGAGGAAGATGAAAACGTGATACCAAAGAAAAGGGCTAAAAATTGTTCAACTGTTAGATGTGGATACAAGGCTCAGTTGCGGATTGTGAATGACAAATGGAGTACCAAATGGAAAGTAACAGTTTTCAACGACAATCACAACCACCCATTAGTGACTCCATCAAAGAGGATGAAAATGAAGTCAAATCGACACATGCCTAAAGCAGTTAAGGATTTGACTGAAGTATTTCATAGAGAAAATTTGAAAGTTAGTAAAGTTCCTTCGGTTTTTGATGGCGAACACATGGGCTTTGATAATAGGGATTGCTATAATCATTTGAGGAATGTGAGGCATAGAGAGCTAGATGGCAGGGATGCACAATCAGTCCTCACCTACTTTAAGAACAAACAAGCACAAAATCCACATTTTTTTTATGTAATTCAATGTGATGAAAGTGGGAGGGCAGTGATTTTTTTTTTGGGTGGACTCTCGATCTCGCATGGCATATCATTATTTTGGGGATGTAGTTACATTTGACACAACATATCGAACAAACAAGTATGATATGCCTTTTGCACCATTTACGGGAGTAAACCATCATATGCAGTCAATACAGTTCGGATGTGCACTTTTACAAGACGAGACAGAAGCGACATTTTTATGGTCGTTTGAGACATGGCTTGAAGCTATGGGAGGACATCCTCCAACTTGTATCATCACTGACCAAGACTTGGCAATGAAGGCAGCAATCGCCAGAGTCTTTCCCAATACCCGTCATCGTCTATGCATTTGGCACATTATGAGGAAATTTGTTGAAAAATTGTCACAAGTGTATTACAAGAGATCAAAATTCAAGAAGGATGTGAAAAAATGTATTTGAACGACATATAAGAAAGAGGATTTTGAAGAGAGATAGATGAAATTGATGAAAGAACATGGGTTAGAAAGCAACGAATGGCTTCAACAATTGTATGATATTCGTGATTTATGGGTACATGTATATAATCGTGGTACATTCTTCGCGGGTATGAATACTACCGGATGTAGTGAGGGCGTTAACTCATTTTTTGATGATTTTGTAACTTCAACGACAAATCTCAAAGAATTCGTTGTCAAGTATGACCAAGCGTTGAAAAGGATTGTGAAAAGGGAAAGTGATGAAGATTTTAAGTCCGAACATAAGTTTCGGATTGTGAATGACAACGAATTTTTGTTGAAGCATGCGGCAAAAGTTTATACTAGAAACGTCTTCAACAAGTTCAAGAATGAAATGAGTGAAATCTTTCATTACAAAGTTGAAAACGCAGAAAATGCCAATCGAATTCAATCGTTCATAGTGAAGTCAAAAGATGATGAACTTCAAAAGTTTACCGTGACTTTGGATTTGCAAACCTATGAAGGTATGTGTAAATGCCAAAACTTTGAGTTTGTTGAAATTTTGTGTAGACACATGTTAAAAGTGTTTGTCCAACTAGATATTGATGCAATACCGGACCATTTTATTCTTCCACGATGGAAGCAAAAGGCCAACAAATTTAGGATAATTGATTCCGAAGGATTAGTACATGACGATGGCAAAGAAGAATCCGAGTCATTAAGACTTAGCCATATGTGTCAAGAATCTACAAAATTAGCTTGTTTGGCCGCCCCATCAAATGAGGCATACACAATTTACATTGAAGCTATGAATGCTCTCCACGAGAAGCTCCAAAAAGTAGTTTCTCATGTGCCTTCCATCGATGTTTGTGATGATAGAGATACTTTACATTCTATTGAGCCATCTCAGATATTGCTTTTGGATCCAAACATCTCACTAACAAAGGGTAGAAAAAAAGATGTGAACGGAAAAGGTGTTAGTATAAACTCCGGAAGATTGAAAAGTGGTATGGAGTTGACATTAAGCAAGAAGAAAAGAAAGTGTAACTTGTGCAAAAATTCAGGACATGATAAAAAGACTTGTCCTTCAAATCCAATGAGTAAAGCTACCATATGTAAGTGACTTACAATTTTTCGTGACATAAATGTTCTTATTTACTTCGCATTAATAATGTTACTTTTTCGTAATTCTCAATTGTCTTCAACAGTCTTAGAAGTGGAAGCACAATATTCTAATAGTGACCAAGAGTTGACTTAATGAGGAGATGGTAAGTCAAAACTTGTTGTTTAACATTTGCATGCACAAATCTTGTTACTTGATGAAAGTGTAACTTCGTGTTTTGTACAGGTCAAATATCGTTGGAGCGAAGACTAGGATTGCTCTGCATAACCATGGAGTATTTTTGGAAGTCAACTCATGCAGTCGTATAGTATTTGGGATACTGATTTTGTTTTGTTTCATAATGTTGATTAAGTAGGTCACTGGATGCTGTGTTTTGTGAAAGAAAATGAAAATATTTAGGAACTTGTGAGGTATTTCTGGGTTCTTATTTGATGATATTGATGTTTAATTTTTGAACTTGTGAGGTATTGCTGGGTTCTTGTTTGACGATATGGAAACACATATGAAACTTTTGAAATTTTTTTTGGAAGATAGTAAGCTTGCTTGCTGGTGTTGTTGCCATTGCTGTTTACTTACTCCAAGCAAAATATTATGATACAAAGGAAAAAGTTGATATTGGCCTACCCAATTCAGGGGTAGTAATGTTCTAATGGAAACAATATCAATCCTTGTGGCTGATATTAATTATCAAAACACGTCTTAAGCCGTCATTTTTTCTTACTCAATTTGATCTAAACCCACTCATTTGATAATTAATATCAGCCAAGAACATGCTGAGAATATTTGTTAATACTGAAAATATCCTTGGCGGGTATTAATTATCAAAACACGCCCTAGGCTGTCATTTTCCCATTGAGTAAGTTGTAAGTGAGCTGAGTTCTTAATTGGTCATTGATCCATTTAGAACCCATTAGTTATGATTTTAATTATCTATACCTAACTCAACTCATTTATTTGAAATCAAACTCAACCAGTCTATTAACCCAATTACACATATATTAAAATTTTAAAATAACTAAAATACCCATATACACAAAATGACCATATTACCTATATACATCTAAATGACTAAAATACCCATGTCCACCAAAATTACTTATTTGTGCCCATATATATATCCGATAATGTTTCGGATGAATACATGCACCGATCTTTTCAGTGGTTTGAGAAGACCGCACCAACTTTTGAAACTATTGTCGAGAGTACCGTTAAATTAAATCCAACGTTGCTACATTTTTTTTTTTTTTTTGAGGAAGCAGAAAAATAACATGCATTAGAACAAATTAAGAAGTCTTTATAGATTTTATTAATCACAAACCAAATGTCTGAAGGACGAGAAATACAAAATTTGTACGATGCATTTTTAAAAAAATTTGCTCTAAGTTTTGCTACTTTTTCAACTATCTTATGATAATGTCAAAATGTAACAAAGTTTGATCTATAAATGAGAAATTAACATATTAATAACGGAAAAAAAATTGATTGTTAATCATTTGTGCTTTCTTAAGCTAGATCTGTTTTTTCTCTGCCTCATTTTTTTTTTTTGTTCACTTTTGCTTATTTTTTATTCGCTTCATTTCACTTTTTAATTATTTTCTTATGCAAATTTGGGAGTCAAATACACACACACAAAAAACATATTTGTAAATTGAGCAATAAAAAATTGATGTTGTTAAGGATCAAGGTTTTGTTAGCTACCATATTTTTTTAAACAAAAAGTTTTCATTATATCATGACACTTTTTGCCCGTTACCTTAGAAATATGAACAATAATTTTTGGACAGTGAAAAATGAAAAGTTAATTAGGACCTAAAAATTGGGGATGGGGGAGTAGTATACATGGAGGGCTGACATTGTCATTAACGGCGATTAAGTAAAACTCATACGACTTCGAATTGAAAACGGTAACTTAACGGGGAGTAATTTGTTACTGATGAAGGCTTTCTTTGGTGGATCATGTTTATGACTTATTGAGTCATTTAAATTGATCCAATCGAGACCCAATCAAATCGGGGTTCTGACTGGCCGGCCCTAAAATGTTGTTGTATACCCGTCCAACCCCACTCCATGTCACGTCTTTTCCGTCTAAGCCCCATTTCAAGTGATGTTCCCAAAATACCCCACCTTCAGCGCTATCCTTATAGATCTGCAACAGGAATATTGCCGCTGCGATTTACTTCCGCTAGCCGCTGCGACAGAGGATATACTGGAGGTGGCTCTAGAGATGAAAGCTCGATCCACCGGCGGAGGTTACGAGGTGGCTCTGGAGATGAAAATTAACTCGATCCGATGGCGGAGGCTAAGATGGTAGCGGCGGCGGAGACTACGGAGGCGGTGGTGGTTATGGTGGAAGAGGCGATGGAGGTTACGGAGGTGGCGCCGAGTATATATCGATGCAGCTGTACGGCTGTATTTTTTATGGCGATGAGATTGGCGGCAACCTTGTTGTTAGCAACAGGGTTCTACTATTCTTGCATGGCGGTAGTTTCGTCTAGATCGATGATCCAAAAGGCCCTTGAAGACGAAGACGAAGCCAAAGACGGCTGAGGAATTGCAGTCGAATAGAAGAGGGAGTATAGCGTTATTGATTTGTTTAGGGGATGTGAATTCTTGCTTTATTAAAGGCTGTGTTGATTTTTTTTTAAGGAGTTTAGGGTTGTTTTTTTCCCTACAGTGAATTTAATGGTGTGAATTATAGTTATTTGGTGGTGCAAATTGCGCAATGGAGTGTGAATTCACACCAAGAACTCGTCCAGAATTATCGCCCATAATTCACATTCAGAATTTACACCCAAAATTCACACCTCACACTTTAAGAATTCACACATCAAAAAAATTCTAAGAAAGGACAAAATAAAAATTGTACAAACACCAAGAACTCGTCCAGAATTACACATACAATTCACACAAAAAAAAATCACCTAAAATCCACTTAAAATTTGTAATAAAATGAGCTAAATTGTTTGTTTTCATATAAATTGAATTTTTCTTCAATATTATTTGCATTTGGATGTGAATTTTGTATTTATTGGTGTGAATTTACACCTCTTTTCAGAATTTACCACAAGAATTCACACCCCCGAAAATGAAACAGTGTGTGAATTCTGGGGGTATGAATAGTGCAACAGGGTGTGAATTCTAAAAAATAGTGTGAATTCTTGGAAGTGCGAATTATTGGAGGTGTGAATTCTGAAAAATGGTGTGAATTCTTTGTAGTTTGTTTTTTATTTTGAGTGTTATGCTTTTGCTTGAATTACAAATTTTGTACAGGTGTGAATTCTTTAGTTGGAGATGTGGATTCTCTCTCAGAACGCAAAATTCACACGTCCCAAAAATGCAGAATTTGTACCCAAAATTCACATCAAGACTTCACCAAGAATTCACATCCCAAGAATTGTGTAATTTGGGAGTGTGAATTATGCAGATCAAGACTTTACCAAGAATTCACACGCCCTAAAAACAGAATTTAGCCCCTCTATTTGACAGAATTCACACGCTTTAAAAACAGAATTCATTCCCTATATTTGACAAAATTCACACACCTTAAAATTATAATTCACAAAGGGAATTCACACGCCCTAAAAACATAATTCACACCTGTTGCTCAATTTCACACTCCCTAAATACAGAATTCACCCTGTACAATTATATATGAAATAAAAAAATAAGAAAATAAGAAAGAATTCATAGCCCACCAGACAAATATATCAAATAAAAATATGAAAATAATAAATGACATGCCCCAAAACATAATTCATCCCTTCTAGTTGGCAGAATTCACACCCCTCCTAAACAATTCACACTCACCAAAATGCAGAATTCACACCCCTCAAAATGCAGAATTCACACATCACAACTTACTCCCCAAAATACACAATTCACAAACCAAAAAGAAAGAATTCACACTTGTCAAATGCAGAATTCACCCCTTCTAAAATGAAAGAATTCACATCCCTCAAATGCAGAATTTATATAGACTCTACACAATTCACATCCAAAAATTACACAATTCACACTCTCAAAAACAAAACAAAAAATTGCACGTAATTTTCAGAATTCACACCACTTTACAGAATTCACACATTTTTTCAAAAATTCACACCCATATTTTTTGAGATTGTAAATTCTTAGGTGTGTGAATTCTGAAAAAAATATGTGAATTCACACCCGTAAATTACAGAATTCACATCCAAATGCAAACAAAAAATTAGAGAAATAAAAATAGACAAAAACATATCATATACAAAAAAAACAAAAAAAAAATTCTAAAATTACAATCTGCAAATCAAATAGTCCTTTATCATATACATATAGCATGTGGTGCTTTTATTTCTCTCTGTCCTTCACCGCCTTTTATCATATACATGTATATATATGCATACGCATATGCTTCTGATCCTCGCCGGCTTGGTGGAGCCACGGTGTCGATTGGTAGTTGCCGGCAAGCCTCATGTCTCAGATCAGGACTCCCGCCGAAAGATCGTGAAGCTAAGGGACGCGTTCCGGCCCATCAGATGAGGATACAAATACAAATACATACATGTGGATATATGTTTATACGTTTGCAGCGGTGGCGGCAAGGAATATGGAGGTGGAGGAAGGAGACGAGGGGAGTGGAGGCGGAGGAAGGAGACGGTGGAGATTAGCAGTGGCGATGGTGAAAGTTGTGGCAGAGGAGATGGTGGAGATTAGCAGTGGCGATGGTGAAAGTTGTGGCAGAGGAGGGCAGAAGGCCAAAGAAGTAAGAAGAAGAAAGAAGCTGGAGGACTAAAGCGGGGTATATCTGCCGGGCAAATGGGCAAAGTTGTAAAAGCACCTCTAGAAAGGGGCTGCACGGAGTACAAAGTACAAAAGGGGGTTTGGAAGGAACCCCAACTAAAAAACGGGGCCGGCTGGCAATTTCCTGAATTAATAATGGGTTAGATGGGTTGAGATCTATTTTAACCCAACAAATAAATGAGTTAGATTGGATCTGTTTTCTAGTAGGTGGGTTTTGATTTCTTAATGGATCTGGGTTTAATTTGTCACTCTTAGGCTAAAGTGCCAATGTATCTATTGAAAAGTATTAGATAAATCTCGACCACGGCCCTACCTTGATGACCTGACCATTAATTTTAGAGTTAAGATCATGCAGGCGACGATTCAAATTAATAGGAGATCGTCAGTCTTAAATTGAATCACTTTTGACATATTTGATTAGTGGCTAATGATGTCCAATTAACTTGAATTCTATCAAAAAGGATTTACTCAACATGTCCTAAAATCGAAACAGCTTGGATAGCCAAGGTAAAACCCATACGTTGCAAGCCCACTACACTTGATAACCTAGATTCTATGCTACAGAAAAGTAAAAAAAGAACCAAAGAAAAGAAAGAAAGGAAGAAAGAAAAAAGAAGCTGAGGGTCCATGGCCTTATCTAGTATCGGAGACATGGCCTTATCAACTATCGGAGTCAGGAGATGACCTTATCTATTTAGTTACAAAGTAAGCATATGCGTAATGTGTTTCACCGTGAAGAAATTTTTGAATGGGTTCGGTATGTCACATAAAAAGTATTCATGAAATGAAACATGAAAGGGTAATGAATAACTCAAATTTCATTGTGAATTTGAGTCATTCATTGCCCTTTCATGTATCATAACATTTTCCATCATTGAAACCCAATTCAAGTAGAATTTCTTGCGGTTTATCCCCTTTTTTGTGTGTGACATTTTCGAAACATCAAATGCACTAAAATTTATAAAGACATACCATTATGCCGAAGGAAAGAACAAATTACAACACATACTATAAACGACTTGAAATGGGAAATTAAACATCCCCTAACAATTTTACTTTCATACCTTCTAAACTGCAGAAGCCCACGCCACCGCCACAAACCACACATATCTTTGCCTCCCAACTAATTAATTTAAAATCTAGGAGGAGAGGGCTCAAAATTATACAAATTACAGTTACAAAAACCATTACAATTACTACCATTTACTGGAAAACACTAAAATGGGTATCAACCTTTTGACCTCCTCCTTCTAAAACACAACTCTCAAGCGAACTAACGTTACCCTTTGTTTCTTCAGACGATCAGGGGTGTCCGGACCCACACCCCAAATAAAAATACTCACCCAAATAGAAAAAAGGTTACTCCAACTAAACAATAGCTGTGACTAAACCATGTTTAAGGCCATCCGACAGTCCAATCGTGCCAGCCTTTACAAAGGGGACCTCTCAACCATCCGAACAGAGGAAAGCAACACATCACGTGGCCATGCGC